>NEWO01000647.1:77358-92342 GCA_003013225.1 Phalaenopsis aphrodite
ATAAGAAAAATTCAAATATAAAATAAACTTAACAAAATGGCGAATAATTTAAATAACAAATGTATGGAAAATGAATACCAATAGACATCATTAAGAGACTATGCTAACCCTACAGTAGATGAAATTCGGTTAACTATACAAACTCCTATTTTAGCTGCTAATTCAATTGAGCTTAAACCTATTATTATCCAAATGGTACAAAATAATCAGTTTGGGGGAACATAATCTGAAGATCTAAATTTACAACTTGCTAGTTTTCTATAATTATGTGTTACATTTAAATATGACAAATTGTTGAATGTCGTCATCAGACTTAAAAATTTTCCTTTTTCATTAAGGTACAAAGTAAAGTTGTGGTTAAACTCTTTAGCACCTGAATTAATCAGAACTTGGGGAGAATTATCTTAGAATATTTTGGCTAAACCTTTCTCACCATCAAAACTGCTAAGCTTAGAAAAGATATTACATCTTTTTGTTAGTATGAAGGGGAATCAATATACGAAGCTTGGGAACAATTTAAGTATATCCTTAAGAAGTGTCCAAACCATGCTTTACCATATTAGTTAATTATTCAAACATTTTATAATGGATTAGTGAGATTTTTTTAGATCTATAATTGACACTACTGTTGATGGATCATTAATATCAAAACCATTTGATGAAGCATATTCATTAATTGAAGAGATGACTACAAATAATTTTCAATGGCCCTCTGAAAGGGTAAATCCAAAGTAGCCAGTTTGCATGACTCTTATGCAATTTCTATTTTGGCTTCTCAAATCGCTGCAATATCAAAGAAGTTGGATCAATTTGGAATGAATACATCTCAAAAACCCCCGGTGGTTGAGGAAAATTCATTCAAAGAAATGATAGATTCCCAATCATTGTATTAAACTTTAAATGCAATAAATAATTGACCTAATAATCCATATTCTAATTTTTATAATCCTAGTTGGCAAAATCACCCCATTTAAGTTGGAATAATAATAACTCTATTGGTGTAAATTTACAATGGGGGAATAATCAACCGAACCCTTTGGGAAATGTAAATAATCAAGGAAATACTAACTATAGACTTTATTATTCTCCCAGCTTTAACAACAATTTACAATTTAAGGAGAAGAAATTGTTCGTGGAAGAATTTGAAGTACACATGGGTAATCAATTACAAAGTCAGGAAGCAGCCATTAGAAACTATTAAATTCAATTGAGACATTTTTTTGTTGTACTTAGCAGTAGGCCTTAAGGAACTCTTCTTACTAATGTTGAGATTAATCTTAAAGACCAAAATAAAGAGCAAATTAAAGCTACATAACTAAGAGGTGGAAGAAAAGTGGAAACAAAAGTTCAAAAAGAGATTGAAGTTTAGAACGGAGGGGTGAAAATTGAAAAATTGGAGGACCATCTTGATTCAAAATATCCTATTACACCAATGAAAGTTATTGTAGAAAAACCACCACCTTCATTTCCTCAAAAATTGAGATAGTAAAAATTTGGTACACAATTATCAAAATTTTTTGGAATATTTAAGGAACTAACCATAAATATTTCATTTGTTGAAGCATTGGAACAAGTGTCGAGTAATAAAGTTTAAGAAGGATATAATTAATAGAAAACAGAAGTTTATAGATAATGAGACAGTTGCACTTAGTGAAGAGTGTAGCTCTATAATTTAGAAAAAGCTTCCTGAAAAACTGGAAGATCCTTATAGTTTTACTATTCCTTGTGCTATAGGCGAAATATTTATTGGAAAAGCTTTAGGTGATTTGGGAGCCAGTATTAATTTTATGCCTCTATCTGTTTTTAGAAGGTTAGGATTAGGAGAGATTTTCCCTACTACAGTAACCCTTCAGTTAGCTGATCGATCGATCACCTATCCTAAAGGAGTTGTAGAAGATATATTGGTAAAGGTTGATAAATTTATCTTTCTTATGGACTTCATTGTATTAGATATGGAGGAAGATAAATAAATTTCAATCATTTTAGGGAGACCTTTTCTTGCAACTGGAAGAGCTATGATAGATGTTCAAAAAAGTGAGTTAACTATGAGAGTCAATGATTAAAAAGTTAAATCTTTATATATTAAAATCCATGAAATACCCAACAAAAGTAAAAGAGATGAGTGCTTCAGGATGGAAATTTATGATTATTTAAGTAACAATCATTTTATGAAAACTTTTTATTGAGAAAATGAAATAAGAAGATTTGATATATGAAGATAAGGATAAAATACAAGATAAGTTCATCGAAATATGTAATGAAGATATCGATTGTGTTGAGGAAGGATTAAATTTTTATACACTACATAAAAGAATAAAAATCTTATTCCTTCAATTGAAAAACCTCCAAAACTCGATATGAAAGTACTCCCTGAACATTTAAATTATGTTCTTTTAAAAGATTTATCTACATTACTTGTTATAGTATCTTTAGAGTTAAATGAAGTACAAGAACAAAAATTATTAGAGATTTTAAGAAAATATAAGAAAGCCTTTAGATGGACATTAGCTGATATCAAAGAAATCAGTCCTTCAATTTGTATGCATAGAGTTTTATTAGAAAAATATCATGATCCAAAAGCTGATCCTCAAAAGATATTAAACTCTATAATGAAAGAAGTGGTTATAAAAGAAAATTTAAATTTGTTAGATGCCTAAATTATATATCATATCTCAGAAAGTGCTTGGATAAGTCCAATTCATTGCGTTCCAAAGAAAGGGTAGAAAATTAAATTTTGCCACTAGAAAAGATCACTTTACTTTACCTTTTTTGGACCAAATGTTGGATAGATTAGCTGGGCACAAATATTTTTATTTTAAATGGATATACTGGTTATCATCAAATTCCAATTGCACATGAGGATCAAGAAAAGACAAAATCCATATGGTACTTTTGCTTTTAAACGAATACCCTTTGGTTTATGTAATACACCTGCAATATTTCAAAAATGTATAAAGTCTATATTTTGAAATTTAATTTAAAAAATAAAAAGTTTTAGAAAAATTTTTTTAGAAAAATGTGAAAAGACAAATTTAGTATTAAATTAGGAGAAATATCAATTTTATGGTTGTAAGGGGAATTGTTCTTAGACATAAAACTTCTGAAAAATAGTATGGAAGTAGATGAGGTGAAAATTCAAGTTATAGCTAAACTACCTCCTCCTACTACAATGAGAGGGGTTAGAAGTTTTTTATAATATGCTGGCTTCTACAAGTGATATATTAAAGGTTTTCAGAAAACTACTAAGCCTCTATGCTAAATATTAGAAAAAGATGCAAAATTTGATTTCAACCAAAAATGCAATAATGTCTTTGAATTACTAAAAGAAAAATTGATCACTGCTTTTATAATAGTTTTACTTGATTCGGAGAAACCATTTGAGCTAATGGATGATGTTAGTGATTATGTAATTGGGGCTGTATTAGGGCAAAGATATGACAAAATTTTGAAAATTATATATTATGCAAGTAGAACTCTAATGAAGTTCAAATTAATTATACCACTACTAAAAAAGAGTTATTAGCAATTGCCTATATTTTTGATAAATTCAGATCATATCTCATTAGAGCTAAATGTATTATGCATACTGATCACTATGTTATAAAACATTTGATTTAAAAGAAGGATGTGAAACCAAGATTAATTAGATGGATCCTTCTGATATAAGAATTTGATTTTGTGGTAGTAGATAGGATGCGATCTGATAATCAAATAGCAGATCAATTTACTAGGCTAGAACAAGAAAAATCATTTAATCATGAAAGTGAAATTAACGAAAACTTTCTTGATGAACATTTATACACTATTAGTGAATGGCAACTGTCATGGTATGCAAATATAGTGAACTATATTGTTAGTGATCTTTTATCCTATGGATTAAAACTGCAATAATAGAAAAAATTTATTCACGATGCAAAATTTTACTTTTAGGATGACTCATATTTATATAGGCAATCTAAAGAGCAGGTTAATCGAAGATGTGTACCATACGAAGAAACTGAAAAAATTATTCAAAAAAAACTTGATTTTGAATTTGGGAGACAATTTGGAATTGGTAGAACGACCTATAAAATTTTAAATTTTGGATTTTATTGGCCTACTCTATTTAAGGATGTTAATACATATATAAAAACATGTGATCAATGTCAGCAACTAGAAAATATTTCAAAAAGGAATGAAATTCTACTAAATTTTGCATTGGAAGTCGAAAGATTGATGTTTGGGGTTTGGATTTTATAAGACCATTTGAAACCTCTTTAGAAAATTTATATATATTAATTGCAATAGACTATGTTTTCAAATGGAATGAAGCAGTTGCTTTAACTTGATGTGATGCTCGAAGTGTTTCAAAATTTTTAATGAAAAATATTTTCACAAGTTATAGAATTCCTAAAGTATTCATTACAGGTGGGGGATCTTATTTCAAGAATAAAAGAATTAAAAAAGTTAATTGGAAAATATGATACAGAGCATAGAACTCCACTACTTATCATCCCAAGACTAGTGGTCTAGCAAAAATATCTAACCGTGAAATTAAAAGAATCTTGGAAAAGACTATAAATCCTAACAAAATGAATTGGTCTGCTAGATTAGATACTGCACTATGGGCTTACACAATAACTTATAAAACTCCTACACGAATGTCTCCATATAGGCTTATTTTTGGAAAGACTTGTCACTTATCAATAGAATTGAAGTATAAAGCTTATTGGGCTATTAAAGAATTTAATTTTAATTTAAAAGATGCTAGTGAGAAAATATTATTGCAACTGAATGAGTTTGAAGAAATCAGAAATGAATCTTATGAAAATGCTAAGATTTATAAGGAAAAAATTAAAAGTTAGCATGATTGAAAGATAATAAGAAAGGAATTTGAACCTAGATAAGAAGTTTTATTATATATCACAAGATTAACATTATTTCTCAGAAAACTTAAGTCCAGGTGGTTAGTGTAATTTATTTTTAAAAAAGTCTACCCATATAGAGTTGTGGAAATTGAAGATCCAAAAAATAAAAAATAATTTAAATTTAACGGACATAGGTTAAAACCTTGTTTTTATGAACACAGACTAATTTTTAAAGAGGTTTTAATGTTAGGTTACCCAGAGTAAAAACCAAGAACGTTGGGATGATGGAGTTAAATAAAGTGTTTTGTGAGAGGTATCCCATAGTTATTTTTGTAATTGGCTTCAATTTATTTTTACATAATAAAAGCTCTTATGATTAAATTCTATGTGCTTTAGAGACTTAAATGTTAAAGAAAAATATATAAAAGTGTTTTAATTACTCAATTTTATGGAAGCTATGAGAGTTATTTTGGACCTTTGGCAAAGCGGTGCAAGAAAAAAAGTGCACTAGCACTTAGGCCCCTAAACTGGTGCCTACGCACCTATTTCATGGAGCACTAATGCCTAGGCCTCAAAATCTAGCGTCCAAGAACCACTTTCCAGAAAGCCCGGCGCCTACGTGCCACAATCAGGTGCCTAAGCACTATAGTTGGAGAAACCATCCCAGAACCTTCTTTTGATTGTTTTTTACCAAAGTTTTTCTATATAACTCCAAAAAGTTGCCATTTGGAGTTAAATTAAATTGGTAGAGAGGGAGAGGGTTGATGCACCTAAAATATATAGTATTTATGTACACATTTTTACACTTATTTTTTAGATATTGTGATCTAATGGAAGGTATTTCTGTGTTTTTATTTCACGTACAATCAAAAATATGAAAAATTGTGAAAGGAGTGAAAAAGTATCAAATTTGGAGCAAGAATGATGAAAAGGTACAAAAGAGTTGTGGTGTCTAAGTGCCCAGAGCTGGCGCTTAAGCGCCAACACTGCAGGGAAGGCTGCGCATAAGCACCAAGGACCTCTCACTTAAGCACCAGTCGCAGTTATTTGATGGTTTATTGAATTTTGATGAATTTTAAAGAAGTTTTTGAGGCACATATTGACGAAAAACGTTGGTTATAACCACTAGGTATGAAAATATATTAAAAGGACTTTTGAAAGGAGGCATATCTTGGAGAAATTCATCGAATATGAACAAATTTTGAAGAGATACTAAGGCACCTCTTGGAAAACTATAAAAGGAAGGAGTTGGATTGGATTAAGGGAACTTCTAGCCTCTTCGTTGCTAGTTAAGGGAGACTATTCTCTGCGTTTTAAGAGTTACTTTTAGACGCCAATTGCATTTACCTTTTCCTTTTCTTTTTAGTTTTTATTTTGAGAGCTAAGAGTGTTGTATGAGAATAAGAAATTCAAAGGAACTTCAAGAGTTTGCTGAAGGATTTGAGATAAGTTTCTATCTTTTGTCACTATTGTGGTTTTAATTTAGACTTCTTGTTGGTTTAACAATGATTTATACTTTTAAACTAGATTGTGGTTGTGTTTTCTCCATGAATTATGAATTTTGAGTAGTTTTTTATTTTTTCCTTGAAATGATAAGTAATTAAAGTTCTGGATGAAGTTTATGGAAAGTATTGATCTTTAATGTCGGAAAAAGTTGTGATGATTTAAATCCATGTACTTCATTTACTTCTTGATTTGGCCCATTAAGTTGTTAAAATTTTTTGTGAGAACATGTAAGATCCGTGATGGTATTCTCTCAGTCAAAAATTAGTAAGAATCACATGGGATTGTTTGGATGAGAATGTAATTCATATGATTGAGTGCAAATAAATAGGAAAATAAACTTTGAAGGGTGTAGAGTTAGGGACTTTAGTGACAGGCTAAAGCCCCCAACTTAGTTTATTATTTTTGGTTTTGATACGAGATGTTTTCCCTAGGATGGAGGCAAAATATGGAAGTCTATAGTGAGAGCTGGTGTCTTCCCTACCTAACCGGTCTTCAAAACTATTCAAACTTTAAATTAGTCAATGTTCTTTATAGCATCTCTAGTAAGGGTAAAGAATAATATTGCTCCTATTTGGCACAACACAATTTGAATACTTCCACAACAGAATTCCTATACTTTTTACAAATTCATGATAAGAAAAAATATATTTTATATTTAGTATTTTTATTTTATAAAAACTCAAGTTATATTTAGTTAGTTGTTATTTTATTTTTATTTATAAAAAATATCCAAAAAAAATTGAACTTTTGTTCCTGTGATAATATCTATAGTTTGAGTAAGTGTATTTTTAAATTAGAGGTTTGTTATCTAATTCCACTGTAAAGAGTTAAATCAGTCCCTGTGGGTTCAATATTCGGGGCTTAATAAAAAAAGTCTTATATTACTTGATAACGATACGTATACTTACTTAGTATCCTAAAATATAGATATAAAAATAGAACTCTTTCTTTCTTTGGAGTCAAGTTTTTGGTGTCGTTGTAAAGTAAGACTTATAAGTTCAAAAATATAATTGCATACATTGTAATACTGCTACATATAGATAGTCAAAATCAAGTTTTTGGCACATTGCTGGGGATTGAAATTGAACTGTTTTGGATTGAAAAAAAATAAATTTAAAGAGATTTTTAGAAAGAAAAATTTATGTTTCTATAAAGTCTTATTTAAACTTTAATATTTATTATAGGATTATTGTAGTGGTGTTTTTATATAAAATTTTTAATTTGTGTGTTTTATTTTATGTTATTTTGTAATAGTGTATGCATAGTTCAGGTTCTAAAGGACTAGTATCCAACGATTATGAATTAGAAAGAACTATTAGAAAATTTTAAAAATTAAAATTTATTAAAAAAATAAAAAATTTCAAGAAATGGCAAATCAAAATAATCAAAATACTAAAGAATTTAGACTTTTAAGATATTATGCTAACCCTGTGGTAGATGAACTTCAATGTAGTATTCAAAAACCTACTGTAGTGGCAAATTCATTTGAGCTTAAATCTATTAATATCAAAATGGTATTAAATAATTAGTTTGGGGGATCACCAACAGAAGATCCAAATTTACATCTTGTTAATTTTCTAGAATTTTGTGCTACATTTAAATACGATTCTTTATTAGATGATGTTATAAGACTTTCATTATTTCCTTTCTCACTTAGAGTTAAGGCGAAGATATGGTTACATTTGTTAGCACCTAGATCTATTAGAACTTGGAGTGGTTTAGCGCAAAAATTCCTTGCTAAATATTTTCCACCATAAAAAGCTGCAAAGTTTAGAAATAATATTACAACTTTTAGTCAGTTTGAAGGGGAATCTATTTATGAATCATGCGAATGATTTAAAGAACTCTTAAGAAATTTTCCACACCATGCTATGTCAGATTGGTTAATAATTCAAACTTCTTATATTGGGTTAGTTGGGTCTTTTAGATCTATTATAGATGTCGCTACTAGTGGTTCAATGATGTCAAAACCATTTCATGACGCTTATATTTTAATTGAAGAAATGGCTACAAAAAGTTTTCAATGGCCTTCTGAAAGGGTAAATCTTTATAAAGTAGCAAATGTTCATGAATCTGATGTTTTTTTTCATATTAGCAAATCAAGTTGCTGTAATTTTAAGGAAGTTAGACCAATTTAGAACGATTTTTTTCTCAACCAATTGCATTGATTGAAGAGACATCATTAGACCAAATGATAGATTCTCAAGCATCATTAGAAACTTTGAATGGCATAAATAACAAGCCAAATAACCCATATTCAAACTATTATAACCCAAGTTGAAGAACCATTCCAACTTTAACTAGAATAATACTTCGGGTGGTAATAATCAAAAATGGGGGAGCAATCACATAAACCCATTAGGAAACTAGAAAAACTAAGGGAATAATAATTATGGATCTACTTATCCTCCAAATTTTAATAGTAATCCACAATTTAAGGAGAAGAAGTTGTCTATAAAAGAAGTGGTGTTACAAATAAGAATTCAGTTACAAAGTCAAGGAGCTACAATCAGAAATATTGAGAATCAACTTGGACAAATAGTAAATTCATTACGTAATAGCTCTCAAGGAACACTTCCTAGTAATAATGAAGCAAACCTGAAAGACTAGAATAAAGAGCAATTAAAAGCGGAAGAGAGTTGGAAGGTAAGGTTCAAAAAGAAATTAGAATAGAGAGATATGAAATTGAAGAACCAAAAGAGAATGCTCTGAAAGATTCAAAAAGACCTATTTCTCCACTGAAAATTGACTTGGAAAAACCATCACCTCCATTTCCTCATAGACTTCGTCAACAAAAGTTGGATAACCAATTTTCAAAATTTCTTGAAAATTTTAAGAAGCTTACAATTAATATTCCATTTACTTAGAACAAATGTCAAGCTATGTGAAGTTTATGAAGGATATTCTTAACAGGAAAAAAAAATTTGAATATAACGAGACTGTTACACTTAGTGAGTGGTGCAGTGCTATAATTCAGAAAAAGATTCCAGAAAAACTTAAACTTTCTGGTAGCTTGATAATTCCATGTGCGATAGGAGACAGATTTTATGGGAAAGCTTTATGTGATTTGGGTGCAAGCATTAACCTTATGATATTATCAATGTTTAAAAGCTTGATATTAGGAGAAATATCTTCTACTACTGTAACTCTATAGTTAGTAGATCATTCCATAACATATGCTGAAGGAGTTATAAAAGATATCTTAGTGAGAGTGGAGACTGTTCCTAACCAAAGGAAGATGAATGATAGATGTGCATAAAAAAGGGGAATTAACTATACACGTTAATTATCAAATGGTTAATTTTAATATTTCAAGATCAATGACGTATCCTGTTAAGGTTAAAGATGATGAATGTTACAGAATGAATGTGATAAGATATTTGAGTGAGTGTCATTTCAAAACAAATTTTAAAGAGAAATCTGAAATGAAAGAGTTGGAACATGAGCAAGAAGAGGAATTAGATCATTGTGAAGATTTTTACAAGGAAGATTCAAACTATGTTCGAGAAAGTTTTGAAGTTTTGGACAAGTTACAAAAAGATAAATCTTTTTTTCCATCAATTGAAAAACCTCCCGTGCTTGAGTTGAAGTTACTTTCTGAACATTTAAAGTATGCCTTTTTAGGAGATTCCTCGATATTACCTGTTATAATTTCTTTAAAATTAACTACAAAAAAAGAAATGAGTTTAGTGAAAACTTTGAAGAGTTATAAGAATGTCTTTGGATGGACAGATGCTGATATTAAAGGAATCAGTCCTTCAATTTGTATGCATAGAATTCATATGGAAGAGAACAGTAAACCTAGGGTAAAACTTCAGAGGAGAATAAATCTTGTTATGAAAGAAGTTGTTAAGAAAGAAATTTTAAAATAGTTAGATGCTGGAATTATCTACCCTATTTCAGATAGTGTATGGGTTAGTCCAATTCACTGGTTCCTAAGAAAGGAGGAGTGACTGTAACTTTGAGTGAACATGATGAGTTGATACCTACTAGAGGAGTCATAGGGTTGTGAGTATGCATCGATTATATAAAATTAAACCTTGCCACTAAGAAGATCATTTTCCATTACCCTTTTTAGATCAAATGTTGGATAGACTGACTCGCATAAAAACTTTTATTTTCTTGATTGATATATTGGTTATCATCAAATACTAATAGCTCTGGAGGATCAAGAGAAAACAATGTTTACCAGTCTTTATGGGACGTTTGCTTTTAGAAGAATGCCCTTTGGTTTATGTAATGTCTCTGCTACATTTCAAAGATGTATGATGGTTATTTTCTGTAATTTAATTGAGAAAGGGATTGAAATTTTAAGGGATGATTTTTCAATGTTTGGAACTTCATTTAACTTAAGTTTAAAACATTTATCAAAAGTTCTTAAGCGTTGTGAAGAAATAAATTTAGTCCTTAACTAGGAAAAATGTCAATTTATGATAGCAGGGGGAATAATATTGGGACATCAGATATTAGAAAATGGTTTAGAAGTAGATCCTGCCAAAATTCAAGTGATCCCTAATTTACCTTACCCAATAAATGTAAGGGAAATTAAGAGTATTTTAGGACATGCTAGATTCAACAGGCAATATATTAAAAATTTTTCAAAAATTGCTAAACATTAATGCCATTTATTGGAAAAAGATGTAATTTTCTATTTTGATAAAGATTGCCTAAAAGCTTTTAAGCTATTAAAAGAAAAATTAGTTACTGCACTAATTATAGTTTCACCAGACTAAGAAAAGCCTTTTGAATTGATGTGTGATGCCAGTGATTATGCTAATGGAGCTGTTTTAGGACATAAATATGATAAAATTTTCAAAGTAATTTACTATGCTAGTAAAACTCTTAATGAATCTCAAATTAACTATTCTGCAACTGAGAAAGAGTTATTAGCAATTGTATATGCATTTGATAAGTTTAGATCATATTTGATTGAAACTAAATGTGTAGTGCATAGTGATCGTACTACTATTAAGTATTTAATGAAGAAGAAGTATGCTAAACCTAGACTGATAAGATGAGTTCTTCTTTTGCAAGAATTTACTTTGAAAAATTAGATAGGAAGGGAGCTGAGAATCAAATTATTGATCATTTTTCTATGCTTGAATTAGAGAAACCACTCTATTTTGAGAAAGCGATTAATGAAAATTTTCAAGATGAAAAATTGTTTAATATTAATGAGTGGTGCGTTCCGCGGTATGCCGACATTGAGAACTTTATTGTTAGTGATATTATACCCTATAGAATGACATACCAACACAAGAGGAAATTTTTATCTGAAGTTAGGACTTCTTTTGGATGACCCATTTTTATATAAACAAAGAAATGATCTATTTTTTCAAGATGTGTGCCTTTAGAAGAAACTTATGAAATTATCCAAAAATGTCATAATTCTAATTATGGGGAACATTTTGGTGTTGATGAAACAACATATAAAATTTTACAATATGGATTTTATTGGCCTACAATCCATAGAGACATTAACGCTTATATCAAAACTTGTGATCGATGTTAATGAGTAGGTAATATTTCTATAAAAAATGAAATGCCCCTCAATTATATTTTGGAAGTTGAAATATTTAATGTTTGGGGATTAGATTTCATGGGACCTTTTATACCATCTTTCAAAAATTTATATATATTATTAGCAGTAGACTATGTATCCAAATAGATAGAAGTTGTTACTTTACCTCGATGTGATGCTCAAAGTGTTTCAAAGTTTTTAAAAACAAATATATTTTGTAGATTTGGGATTTTGAGAGTGATCATAACTTATGGGGGAAGTCATTTCAGAAATACAATAATAAAGAAGTTATTAAATAAATATCATATAAACTATAGAATTGTTACTGTTTATCATCCTCAGATGAGTGGTTTGGTTGAATTATCCAATTGTGAAATTTAAAGAATTATGTAAAAATCTGTGAATCCAACAAAAATGGATTGGTCGGTCAAACTTGACTATGTTTTGTGGGCTTATAGGACTGCATATAGAACACCTATGGAAATATTGTCATATAGGCTGATATTCGGGAAAGTTTATCACTTACCAATTGAGCTTGAGCATAAAGCATATTGGACGATTAAGGAATTTAATTATAATTTAAAGGATGCTGGTGAGAAAATTATACTGCAATTAAATGAGTTTGAAGAGATAAGGAATGAATCCTATGAGAGTGTTAGGATTTATAAATAAAGATGAAGATGTGGCATGATCGGAGGATTCTTACTAAAAATTTTTAGCAAGGGCAACAGGTTTTGTAATATAATAAAAGGTTAAGACTATTTCCACGCAAACTTAAGTCCAGTTGGATGGTGCCATTTGTTGTGATAAAATTTTATCCATATGGAGGTATGGATATCAAATATCCTAAATCTGAGAAAATATTTAAAGTGAATGGTCACAGATTAAAACCCTATTTTGTAGGGGATTCACTTAAATTAAATGATCTTATGGTGTTTGGTCAACCAAAATAAGCACTGGTTACGTTGGGCTGATGAGTTTAAACCAAGAGCTTTATGGGAGGCAACCCATAGTTATCGATGTGTTTTTATTTTGTTGTTATGTTGTTTGTGTGTGATAAAGAAAAATTAAGGTACTATTTTCATAATACACTGATTTAGTAATGATTCTAAGACCTTATTGAGTGACTTAGGCATGTTAGAATGAGTATTTGAATGTTAACTTGACCTGTGCTAAATCAAGCACGAGCTCTTAAGAGCCAACATGTGGTGCATAAGCACGACGGTCAAATATCATGTGTGAATTTCAATTTCTAGACGTTTTAACTAGAATTTTGTTATCTTTAACCTAGGATAATAGTTCTATGATGTGCCTAAGAGTTATATGGAGGTTTGGATCCTATAAATAGAAGTGTTATGTGAGGATTTTTACCACAATTCAATTTTAACCCTAAAATCTAAGTAAAAGAGAGAGATTTTAAAAGATATATTAATAGGAGATGGATTTCAAGAAGAAGGAGGAAGCCATGAAGAAAATTTTCATTTGTCATTGTGCACAAGAGTTGTATAATTGTTTCTTAGCCATTAGTATCAAATGAATTGCGGAAAAGATCACCAAATTTGAGGCTGACGTAGCTTCAAATGAAGCAAAGGTGATGAACGTTAATGCACATCTGGAGCTTATTGGATGGAAATTGAAGATGTAAATAGTCATACCAGTTATATCGTGGAAGTGGATAAGGCGATGTACTTTAAAAAAAATGGATCAAAGAAGACTCCACCAGAGTTCGTCATCATCAGCTGTTCTATCAGATCTATAATCCAAATGCTCAGGGAGAGACTAACGAGAGACAAGAGTTTGTTCCACCATAAGGAGAATGGAATTATGTTCAACGTTAAAGTTTGTTTGAGTTTGTTGTGATATGTTAAGTGTTTAATTATGTTATGTGCTTTATTGTGTAAGTTTGTTTAGTGTTTGTGTTTAGGAACTTTTTCATTTGAGACTATTTGGAGTGAGAATTATATGGTGGATTTGCTTGAAATAGTTAGTGAATGAATATAATTGTTTCTTTGTGTGTAAAATTCGTATTATTTTACATTGAATTGAATTAGTGATATAGGTGAATTTGGAGAGAGAGGAGAGATAAAAGGGGAAGAAAAGAGTTGTTTATGATTTATGAGACCATGTAGGGGTGGTTGACTTAGGCTACTAGTGCATTTTACTTAAAATCAAAAGTATCAAAATTTTGTGCACTGGTGCCTAAATGTCACATCCCCACGCTTAAGCGCGAGACAACCTGAGATGCAGGTGCCTAAGTGCCAAGCTAGCTGCACTTAAGTGCTAGTTCATGAAAATCGGTTCGCAAATGGTTAAAAGTGAAAATTAACCCCTAAATCGCCATTTTTTCATGGGCACACCCTATTTTGAATATTTCTTGGTGATTTGAAGAAAGATTTTCTAGATTTGATCTTCTTGAGGTAAGAGCTTCCTTTTTATGTAAAAAATTTTTATTTTCACCATGTATTTTGAGCACATTAGGGGTCTACCCAAAAATTTCTATTCATGGTAAAAATTTGAGGAAAATCTGTGGAAAATACATAGAAATGGTAGTTTAAGCTAATAGAAGTTAAGTTTAGTAGTTTAATCTTGATTTTTGGATTTATTTTGGAATTTTTATAAATGGCACCAATAATGGAGAGGAGAAAGGGGAAGTTTCATTTTGATTCAAGTAAATTTGTGTGTTTGAAGGCTAAGGATACGTACAGTGATGCACTTCAATCATGAAAACTTATTCCAGAGAGATGTTTTAAAAGTTTGGATGGAGCTGTAAAGAACTTAGCTATTCATAGACACTAGGAATGATTCCATTTTTTCTCTATCGTAGTTGTAATTTCTATTATTCGGGAGTTCTATGCTAATCTTCTAGAAGCAGAGAACGATCGAGTTATGGTCAAAGGAAAATTAGTATCATTCTCACCCGAGGTATTAAACATGTTTTACTAGTTTCCCCTGACACTCTATGTTTTTCTTTAAACTATAGTCCCACTGAGACAAAGTTGGACGAGATTATTTCAACTTTGACTGCTGGAAGAGGACTTTGTAAAATTACAAATGAAAGGAGAGTTAACTTTTCCACTTCAAAGTTAAATGCCACCTAAAAGGTATGACAC
>NEWO01000647.1:93465-105775 GCA_003013225.1 Phalaenopsis aphrodite
TTAATCTCTTTTACACTTATTGTATATTTTTGAATGAGATTACACTTTAAAGGAAGGTTGTTTTATGCTTATTTTGTAAGACTATCTGTTAGGAACACAACGCAACTGAAATGGGGCAAAATAGAGCTAAAACAGAGCCAAACGGAGCAAAACGATGGAGCTGCGCAGTCTGCTCGCTGACGGCGTTCAAAACGGTGCCTACGGTGAGATTTACCTGAGAAGACCGAAAAATGACAGAAAATCTCGCTAACGGCACCCTCGAGCCCACCGACGACGCCCTCAAGCCCGCCGACGGCACCCGGGACGGTTATGGGCTGAAATTCAACGTATTTGGATGCTTTTTGAAGGGATTCTTGTGGAAACTCTTCAAAATTTGTCCCTACACTTTAAAATAATGAAGTTAGGTTAGAAAAAGAGAGTGTTTTTTGTGAGAGGAATGTCAGCAAAAGTGTGGGGAAATTTTAGGGTTTTAAGAATAGGAGTAGAAATGTAGATTTCTATTCTTTTGGAGAGATTGGAGAAGAGATTTTGAGAGAAATTGTAAGGAGATGTTCTAGCATTGCATGGATCGGCGAGAGACTTTGTGGGAGAGATATTTGTCTTTCTTCCAAAGGGAAAAAGCTAAGTATTGTGCTCTTCGTTATCTTATGGTTTTGTAAACACTTATCTAATGGATTTGCTTTGATGAAATGAAGTTTTCCGTTGTGTTTTCTTCATGCTTTATGATGTGTTTCTCTTACTTTCTCTTCTTGTTTGGAAATAATGGCATGAGAAGATTATGTCATTGTTTTCATTTTACTTTTCTTTTGTAATGAGTAGAATTCATTTTTAAGATTTTGTGATGCATGTTAGAAGCAGATTTAATTATCAATGTGATGGTTTTTACTTGCACTTTATTTACATTACAATAAAGGCATGTTGTGGTGTTAAAATTTGTTGTAATTGCATTAAGACCCGAGAGGGCTGTATAATTCTCAACAAAATAGAACCACATTCAGATTCCATGGATGGTTAAGTTCATGGGATTTAAATGCAAATAAATAAAGAAATATACTTTGATGGGTGTAGAATTGGAGATTTTTGGGTGATAGACTAAAATCCCCAATTCAGTCCTATTGTTTGAGTACTGAAGCAGAGATGTTAGACCTCAGGCGAGGGGAACGTGGGAGCTCCGAAGTGAGAGCGGTATCCTCTCAGCCTAGCCATGGATTCAGCAAACAAGCATAGGATTAGTCAATGTTCTTTATGTCTGGAGCAAAGGGTAAAGAGTAGGATTGCTCCTATTTTGCACATACAATATTTAATGCATCTCATTCTTTTACATTATCCAATTCATTACATAAGAATAGTAGTTTTTAATATCATAAAATTCTTCAAACCAATTCATCCAAAAAGGTTTATCTTTAGAATTAATATTTGCATTTAGTTATAGTTACTATCTTTACATTTAACACTTGCAATTAGGAGTAGTTGCTAGATAAAACATCATTTTGATCGACATTCCAAACTAAGGACTAATTATAGTATACTAGGATTTGACTAAGGACCTCTTACCTCGCTTCCCTGTGGGATCGATAAACGGGACTCCACTAGAGTCCTGTATTACTTGAGTGATACGTATACTTGCGTTTGAAATTGTGACTTTATAAAATTATTATAAATATATAAATCTGGGTTCATAAATTCTTGCATATTAAAAGTTGCATCAAGTTTTTGGCGTCATTGCCGGGGGTTTAAATCTTCTAGTAGTGGTGTCAAATTCTTATATTTTTAGGTATATGAAAACTCACTGTTAGTTAGTTAGTTAATATTGAACTTATTTCATAGTATTATAAAGGTTAAGAATCTTACTAACTTTAACTTTAACTTCAATTTCAAACTGTTACCCTGTATTTTCTTTTATGTTATGGTTGTGAAGTCTAATTAGTGTGTTTGTTTGATTTTATGTTTTTATCCCTGCATATAAGTTTAATGAATCTCTATATATTACAAATTAAGAAAATTTGATCAAAATTAATTATTTATCCTATTTTTAATTTTTGTACTTGTAAAATTAGCGTATAAAAATTTATGTAAGCATGTTATTTCTAGTTTTCTTTCCTACTTATATTTATTTGATACTAAACTGTTTTATCCTGTTAAAAATTTAAGTTGGGGGGGGGAATGAAAAATAGTTTTCAAAACTTGAATTTTATTTTTTTCTCAAATATGATGCAAATGAATGTAATTTGAAAAAAAAATGAGCATGTATATGAAGTTATATTAGGGAAGTAAAATTTTGACTATAAAAATGAGTAAGAAATCTATAGTGATGTAGAAAAACTCAAAGTTAAAAATTTTTAAGTTTAGAAATGATAAATATTGTGTAACTATCTTTAGTAGGAGATGTATTTTTGAAAAATGTAGAAGGATTAGACTTTTTTTTCAAAACTTAAATTTCTTTTATTAATAGAAATTTTCGAAACTATTATTATGTTTTTAAGTAAAGGAAAAATATTAACTCTTTGCTTTCGGAAAGGAAGAGTGGAATCAAAATCATTAAAGGCCTATCCAGATATAGTAATCCTTGTCTGTATAAAAAAAATAAAAAAAAAGTATGTGAAAAAGGGAGGAGAAGCTTGAGGATTAGTGCCTAATCAAAAATTGGTTCCACATCTAATCTTTTTAAAGTATAAGACTTAAGAAACTTTTAATATTAAGGATATAATATAGTGACTAAAATTATGCTTAGTAAAAATTTTTAAGAGGAGGAGATAGAATGTTTAAACCTTATATTTGAAAAAATCTACAAGTATTTATGAATTAGATAGAAACTCATTTTTTCAAACATCTTCACTTAAGAAATTTTTAAACTCTAAATTAGTCTCATTCACTAAATTTTTTTCTAAATTGGACTACTATATTTCTAGAATAAAATTTTAGAATATTCTAAAGAAACTCATATACATAATCTACTTATTTTGCTTTTGAAAGTTTGGAGTGTCACTTAAGGACAAGTAACATTTTAAGTTTGGGCGATTTTGATACACCTAAAATATATAGTATTTATGTACACATTTTTATATCTATTTTTTAGATTGTGCACTCTAATGGAAGTTATTTGTCTCTTTTTCTTTCAGGTATAATAAAAAAATGAAATGTTGTGAAAGGAGTGAAAAAGGATAAAATTTGGAGAAAGAATGATGAAAAAGTGTAAAAGAGTTGTGGCGTCTAAGCCTCAAGCGCTGGCGCTTATGCGCCAGCAATATAGAGAAGGTTGCGCCTAAGCACCAAGGACCTCACGCTTAAGCTTCAGTGGTAGTTATTTAACGGTTTGATGAATTTTGAAGAGATTTTTGAGGCACCTATTGGCGAAAATGGTGGTTATAACCACTAAGGACGAAAATATATTAAAATGACTTTTGAAATGAGACATCTCTTGGAGAAATTCATCAAATATGGAAACATTTGGAGGAGATACCAAGGCACCTCTTATAAAATTATAAAAAGAGGGAGTTGGAGTGGATTAAAGGCTCTTCTAGTTTCTTCATTGCTGCTCAGGGAGACTCTTCTCTGTGTTTTAAGATTGACGTTTAAATGTCATTTCCATTTACCTTTTCCTTTTCTTTTTAGTTTTCATGTTGAGAGTTAAGAGTGTTGTAAGAGATGAAAAAATTGAAAGGAACTCAAGATTTTGGTTGAGGATTTGAGATAAGTTTCTATCTTTTGTTACTACATTTGGTTTTAATTTAGAATTATTGTTGGTTTGACGATGATTTTTACTTTTAAACTAGATTGTGGTTATGTTTTCTCCATGAATTCTGAGTAGTTATCTTTATCTTTTTTCTTAAAATGATAAGTAATTAAATTTTTGGATGAAAGTTGTCGAAAGTATTGATCCTTAATGTCGGAATAAGTTGTGATGATTTAAATCCATGTACTTCATTTACTTCTTGATTTAGCCCATTAAGTTGTTAAAATTTGTTGTGAGAACATTTAAGATCTGTGATGGTATTGTCTCAGGCAACAATTGGTAAGAATCACATGAGATTATATGGATGAGAATGTAATTCATATGATTGAGTGCAAATAAATAAAGAAATAAACTTTAAAGGGTGTAGAGTTAGAGGAATTTAGAGTGATAGGCTAAAGCACCAAACTTGGTTTATTGTTTTAGGTTTTGATATGAGTTGTTAGCCCCCAGGTGGAGGGAGAAGAGGGAACTCTAGAGGGAGAGCTGGTATCTTCCCTACCTAACCAGTCTTCAAAACTATTCAAAATCTAAATTAACCAACGTTCTTTATAGCATCTCTAGTAAGGGTAAAGAATAATATTGCTCCTATTTGGAACATCACAATTTGAATACTTCCACAATGGAATTCCTACACTTGTTTCTGATTCATTATAAGAAAAAAGATATTTTATAATTAGTGCTTTTATCTTATAAAAACTCAAGTTATATTTAGTTAGATGTTATTTTATTTTTAATTTTCAAAAATGTCCAAAAAGAATTGAATTTTCATTCCTATGATAATATCTATAGTTTGAGTAAGTTTCTTTTCAAAAAAGAGGTTTGTCATCTAATTCCAGTGTAAAGAGCTAGATCAGTGCCTGTGTGTTCGATATTCGACGCTTAATCCAAAAGTCTTATATTACTTTATAATGATACATATACTTGCGTAGTATCCCAATATATAAATATAAAAGTTGAACTCTTACTTTCCTTAGAGTCAAGTTTTTGGTGTTGTTACAAAGTAGGAAATATAAGTTAAAAAAATATAATCGCATACATTGTAATACTATTGCATATAGACATTCAGGATCAAGGATCCACTAATCTTGTTCCTATGGCCTCCATCTCCAAGGAAACTTCCAAATATGGGATTTTGAACTGGAGAAAGTTCATTAGTTTTGATGCATAGAGGTTGCATGACAAGTTCTTTATGAAGAAAAGGTTGATCAAGGAAAGGGTTTTCATGAATCGGGAATTCAATACTCCTGGTACTATTGCGGAAGAAATCATTGTGCAAAGGCGATGGAAAGTAGTATGCTACACAACTGAGGTCGTAGAAATTCTTATTGTGAAGGAATTTTATGAAAATCCTCATGAGATAAATCAAGATGCTGTCTATGTTCAAGGTAGATGGGTACCTTTTACTCTTTCATGAATTAATGATTTGTTCTTGATCGAGAATGTTCTGGTTTGTCACTATACCAACTTTTCTCCACAAGAGACAATATGAATGAAGTTTTTATATTCTTGACAAATGAAGATGGAGCTTGGAAGATATAAGATAACAATAATGTAATTTTTCCTTCTTCATTGTTAAATTTTGCATCGAAAACTTGGCACATTTTTATTTCACAAAAATTGCTCCCAACTACAAAAATTAGTAAAGTGATGAAGGAAAGGGTTATATTGAACTACTGTTTTCAAACTGGAAAACCTATTGATTTGGGTGTTATAATAGTAAGTTCTACTTTTGGTTTGATTCTGAAGAGATTTAATCTTGATCTTGGTGATCCATCAACAATAGTTTTGCTTTGTTGCCAATCAAAAGTTCCATATGAAAATTAGGAAAAAATTGCTTTTTTTCCTTGGAATCTCATGGACCTAGTATTAAACTGTGATTACTTAGAAAATGGAGAAGTGGATGACAGAAATATTCTTATGGATCAATCATCTCAAAGTTCATCACATATACAACCTAGATTTTTGGATAGTTCATTTGTTACTTTAAAGAAGATTAAGAATTTAGAGAAAGAGATGATTAATATTCTCAATATGATTAGCAGTATTTATGATCATTTTGACCATCTAGATTGAAGAATTATTGAGCAATTTGATTACACTGGACATATGGAAGAGACTATGGTGCGAATGTAAAAAAAAAAATTTGGATCGAAGAAGACTTGACTGATGAATTTTCTCACCGTTTTTTTATAACTTATTCGTGCATCACCAATCCATGAGATATATTAGAGAAGATGATAGTGCTGAAGATGAAGATGTGTAGCAACTCTGAAGTTTGGAATTTTGGTTTATAAGAGCATATTTGTGTTTAATTATGTTGGATTTCTTTAGTTTTCAATATCGCACTTACTATGTTTGCAATTAGTATTTGATTGTTTAGCTTACAGTGTTAGGATGTTTTGGTGTGATTTTGATGCTGCGTTTTATTTTGTGATTTCAAAATACTGGTTTGTAATTGTTTGAATTTATATATAAAAAAGTAAAATTGTTTGTTGTTTGTGAAAATTTTATGTACTATGTTACTTAATTATGAAAATTAAAGAGAATTTAAACTAATTAGAAGATGGAGTGCCTTACTGTACATCACATTTTACAAAAAAAAATAAAAACTGAAATTTTAAGCGATGGTGCCTAGGCGCCATATCGGTTGAGTCATTAAAATCGCAAAAATGAACAGTGACAACCATTTTTTCTACTTGAGTTCGTCTTCCACCTTGGGACTAAGGGCAAATAGCATACTAGCACTTCCAAATACTTGGATTTAAGGCAATTTTGAGGCAAGAAATTCTTGGATTTCATCTTTTCTTGGTAAGCGCTTCACTTTAACCTAGTATTTTTTTATTTTTTCCATGGATTTCTTCTACATTATGTGAAAATAAAAAAATTAGAGATTTTGAAGAAATTTAGTGAAGAATCCATGGTGTGCGGTTTCTTAGCAATGATTTTGATTTTAGGAGTTTTCTTTATCTTTATAGAAAATTTATGTGGAAATATTTCAAATTTTTAGAGCTCATATGGCTCCTAAAATGAGGAAGATGAAGGGAAAGGCGGCCTGTGACTTGAGAAAATTTGTGCACATCAAGGTCGAACATCATTATGATACTCAAATCATGACAAGGAAGCAGATTCAGCAACAATCATTTTACAATCCCAGTGGTCCTATTGAAGGATTGATTGTGGCGAAGAAATAGGGAAAGATTTTTTTTTATTTCATTGTTGTAGCAGTTGTCTCAATCATCCAGGAATTTTATGCAAACCTTATACAAGCTACAGATGATCAAGTATTTATACAAGGTAAGAATGTTGAATTCACTCAGAAAAAATAAATGCACTATATGAGTTGAGAGATGAATTTCATTGTGAATATGCTACATTTGATACACCTGATTCTGCACTCGATGAATTTATAGCTTATCTTATTGATGGAAGAGGAGTTTGGAAAATGAAGCATGACCATATATTAAAGTTCTCTACTTCTATGTAAACACTCAATAAAGCTTGCCATTATTTTATTTCTGCTTGACTCCTTTCAACAAATCATTTGACTGAAGTCACTAAAGATAGAGTTACTTTAAATTTTTATAATCTACAAATGAAGAGAATAAACAACAGTGCTCTTATTTATCGGAATACACATAATTCTTCTAAAGGTGGGACTACTGGAGGTTTAGGATACCCATCCTTAATTTTTACTTTGTATGATCAATCAGGAGTGGGGTATGATAGATCTGAAGAATTAATACAATTTCTTTAACCTATTAGTAAGCCTAGAGTTCATACATATGAGTTGCATGCTGGACAATAAACTAGGTGTAAAGGCGGTGATATTACCTTCTACATCAGCTTTTGGACCTTCTACATCCCGCAATACTTCCCTAGAGAATGTTATGGAACAACTACTTATTCAGTAGGGCGATATTTTAACTCTCAGAAATCAGATGAGAACTATGGAAGCTCGAAATTATCATAATTATGATTATAAAAAAAAAAAAAAAGAATAAAAAATCTCATAAAAAAACGAGGGAAAAAAAATTAAGGGGTGATCATAATGTAGAATTCCCTACTTGCCCCCGCTTTACACCTTATGAGCTTGAAGTAGAATTTGAAGAAGAGGATGAAGATGATATTGAGGAGGATCATGATAAGTAGTTTACTATCATGTTTGTTTGATTTTTTTGGTTTGATTTTGTTTTCATGTGATTGTTGGTCAATAAACTATATTATTAAATGATGTGTATTGTAAACCGGTGTTAAACATTTTATGTTTAGATGTAGATTGTTTGTTTTCATTTCAGTAATGTTTGTTTTTGCAATTTGTTGCTTATGTTTAGAACTCTCCTTTACTTAGCAATTTTTTTGATATATCATGTTTTACATAATGCTTTATACACTATTCTTTTTAATTAGTACATGTAAAGTAAGAATTACATGAATTAAATTAAGGGAAGAGGCTTAAATACATTTCTAAACTTATATTTAAGTATTAGCATCTTTACTAATGAAGTTCTCATGAAGCTCTTTTTCATATAGTTCTTCTAAGGATCTTTAATATGACTTATTACAATTATTTTTTAAATGACAAGGAAACCAAAACTCTTAGATTTAATTACTAAATATTGTTATATTTTTAGTTTTAACTTAAGTTATTAAAAAAAATTCTAAACTCTTACTATTGTCATTATAAAACATAAACTATAGAAGTTTTTAAGTGATGCTCACTACCTTTAGCCGTACTTTTATGTAGTAAACGAGTTACTTGAGAACAAGTAACAATTAAGTTTGGGAGATTTTGATACACCAAAAAAATATTCAACTTTACATATATATTTAAGGCTTATATTTGGTGATATTGCACTTTATACAAAGTTATTTACATGTTTTATTACAGGTATACTAAGTCTAGGAATTTTGGACCTTAAAGGATGTAAAAAAGACAAAATTTGGAGTTAAAAGTGGAATTTTAATAAAATTGAACTGGCGCCTAAGCAACAAAATACAAAGAAGACAGTGTCTAAGCGCCAGAGACGATTATTTTCAAAAATGTATTGAATTTGGACAGATTTTGAAGAGGTGCCTATGGAGATTCTTTGGAAATTCATCCCTACATTATAAAAGAGTGTTTTTATGTCAGAAAAAGGTGTGAGTGAAAGAGGCATGAGTATCAAAGGGTGAGAGAGTGTGGTGTCTCTAATAGTTGAAAGAGGAGGGTGAAAGTGAGATTTCTTCTTCCTTACATTTCTAAGAGAGATTTGAGAGTTATTGTAAAGAGAGAAAGATAGTCAAAGGAACTTCAAGGGATTTGCTTGGGAAAGAGATCGGGTTAAGTTGTTTTACTTTTCTTTCTTATTTTGTAAACTTATTTTTATATATAAAATCCATGTTTTGTTATTTCTTTCTCATGAATTCTGACTAGATTTCCTTGTCCTTCTCCCTACAAAGAGAAATGGGCATGTGAAGAATTAAGATTGTTGTGTAATATTTTAATTTCATAATTGCGTGATTTAAACTTCAAACTTTATTTACTTCTTGATATGACCAATTAACTTGTTAAAACTTATTGTGAAACATACAATCCGAGAGAGCTATGTGTTCTATAACAATGTAAGAATCATATTCGATTTTATGGATGAAAATGTAGTTTGTGGGGTTGAGTTCAAATAAATAAGGAAAGATTCATTGATGGGTGTAGAATTGAAGATTTTAGGGTGATAGACTAAAATCTCCAATTTGATCTAGTCGTTTGGAACTAGAGAGATGTTAGCCCTCAGGCGAGGGGAATGTGGGAACTCTGGAATGAGAGAAACTATATTCCCATCCTAACTCCGGATTTAGGAACTACATGCTGGATTAGCCAGTATTCGTTGTCACTTGTAAAAAAGGATAAGGAAAATAATTGTTGCTATTTGGCACAATAAAATTTTCTTCAAATTGATAATTAACTGATTATAATCTCGTTGTAAGGAGAAAGATGTTTTCTTAAATTTGAACACTTCATCACAAAACCAAGTTTAGTTTTAGTAAATTTAGCTTTGAAGTTTAGAGATTATAGTAGTAAATATAGTTTCTTTAAGGGCATTAAACAAATTTCAACCTATTTTTTTACTTAATTTTTTTATAGTTTAAATATTGTGTTTTTGTGTGATTTCCCTAACAAATTTTCACCTCCCTGCGGGCTAGATACTTAGGTCTCCATTAGAGCCCTTTATTACTTGAGTGATACATATACTTGTATTTGCAACCTAGTAGAGATTTGAAATTGAAAGTACACCTTAATTCACTAGGAGTGGCAGCTTTAAATATTTTAAAAGACAAAACTTACTATATTAAAGTAATTTTTATTGTGATTAATTTGCATGTTTTAAGTATAACTGTCTTGTGTGTTCTGGTGTTGAAAAGCATTTATAACACACAAAGTTCTTGCATCATACTCCTATTCTGTATAGAGAGATTAACTCGTGGACTATAGTGTTTTACAAAACATATATAACACTCTAAACTCAACAAAAAAATTCTTTTTTGTCATATGATTACTTTTGAATGTTAAATAAACATATTTGCATGAGAAAATGAAAGAATTTTTTATGAAATCATGTAAGGTCAGGGACTAATCACTTGGATCAAGATTAGGAGTTGCCCTTCCTCAGACTATAAATTTAGTGGCTTTTACCGGTCTTGGATAATAAAGCACAAAACCCAGCTCTGAGCATCCACCAATGTCTTAAACTTAGTCTCGGTCTTCCATATGTGACATCAGTTTTGTTTTACTTACTCGAGTTTTTTTTATGACTTCTTTTTGGGTTTCTTTCATGTCAGCTTCTCTTTGCAATTCGTTTAAAATTTCTGCACTTTATTATATCAAGTTTATGTTACTAACCCATGCAGCTGCAGCAGGAGCGCTAGATATGCATCCTATAATTTATTTGCTGCACTTTTACTACTTTACCTTATAAAATTTTCTTACTCATGCATGTTTCACTTTACCTGCAAAACAAAACAACAAAAATACACTTTCAAAAATAATAATACACCTTTAAACCTTTGAACACACTTAATCTACTCCTTTTGGGTTTATGAAGATCACTCAGATGAGGTAACCTACGGTTACCAACAAGAATTCTCTAGTCTAAATAAGTTAATCGCTTGTTATGACTAAGTAAATTCAAGACAAAATTATGGTGTTCGGACAACGAATTTATGGGCTCTTGACTGGTGTCGCTTAACTTAAACTAAAATCCCTCCAAACATTTAAACAACAATGAAAAATAAAACTAAAACATAATGCATAAATGATCACAATTCATAACACACATAAATCTTGAAGCTTTTACTTCGATGAGGAGCGTTAGGGCGAGCGACGACCGATAGAGGACGACGATCTACAGTAGCAAAACAAGTTTAAACTAACTAAATTCTCTTTGTATATAAAACAAAAAAGCTATAGGACTTCAAAACAGTTTGCTTGGTGCTACTTAAACCCTCACTCTATCTTTTAGGATTTTGTACATTGCGCAATATAAGCCCTAATTTGTCTTAGGATTCTGAGTTTGTCATTCGATGCGACATAAATCCTCTTATCTTTCAGGCTATTTGCATAATAAGATATTGATCCCCAACACAATTTGTGTGTGTCCCTAGTGTGTAATTATTTCAATTTCAATTAACAAATAGTTATTGTTTTTTTTTTCACAATCTAATTTTAAACACTAAGGATACTACGCAAGTGCATCTGTCATTTCAAGTAATATAGGAATTTCTTTTAATCTCCTAATATCGATCCCACAAGGAAGGAAAAACTCTTTTTATCGATTTAGTAAAACTCTACTTAAATTGTAAGTAAATTATTTATGAATTAAGCTTGAAATTGTATGTGTAAAAAGAATCAACTAATACATACAAATTCTATTTCTAAACTTAAAGGAAAAGCTAAATGTTTCTAAACTAGTTTATATAGAAAAGTTCAAATTGTATGGAAAAATTCTTCTCCTTACAATGAGATTATAATCAGTATAGGAATCAAATGTTTATAAATTTAAATATAGTTTTGTGACTAATAAGAGCATACATATTCATTACCCTCTTCCGAGTGCATAAAAAACATTGACTAACCTAGAGTTAAGTTCCTAAATCTTTCGTTATACAGGATAGATTCTAGCTTGTCAAACTAAAATGCCCACGTAAGCCATCAATTTAGTTAACCAAGCTTTAGGTTCCAAACACTAGATTAAATTGGTTATGATTCTAGCCTGTCAAACTAAAATCACTAATTTACACCCATCAAAACTTATCTCCCTATTTATTTGCACTGCCCTATGGACTACTTTCCCTTACACAATAGTGCAATGTGATTCTTACTAATTAAGGAATTTGTAGCCCTCTTAAGTCATTATGATTAATAAAAAGTTCTAACTTATCAATTGGTCAGACTGATCAAGTAAATTAAGTGTGAAGTAATTAATCATCATAATTATGAAATAAAAAAAATGATAAACAAATCTAATCTTGCACATGATTATTTCTCATCCCAAGGAGAAAGATAAAGAAAACTACTCAAATTTCATGGGGACAAAACAACAACAC
>NEWO01000647.1:118156-129063 GCA_003013225.1 Phalaenopsis aphrodite
GTCGATTCAGGCACTCGTGATTTAGTGCCATGTTATTCTAGAACGAACCTTTCCCTAAAGCAAATAAATACAGAGAAATTTGTTTTTAGTTTAGGGCAATATAATACTGCTGCAACTATAAGAAATGGGCGACAGACGCGCATGATGGTACACCAATAAACCAAGTCCTCGGTTTAATAATTGTGGACGAGAATTACTGCAAATTTTTTTTTATTTATTTATTTTTATGCTGCTGTTTGAAGCTGTAATATTGCATTAGAACTTCGCACGTTGAGTTATGTGTGAAGTCTAATAAAATAATGTCATGTGAAAGTGTAGAAAAAAAAAATTTGGCTCGGTAGCACAGGGTAATATTCCCCCTGTGTTATTCAGATGTTATTGTATGTTATTCAGTTGTAATATTTCCGGTGTTATAATAACACAACAACATATCAATGATACTTGAATAACACGCAATAACACCTGAATAAAACCGGAGGAATATTTCTTTATGTTACCGGACATATTTTATTATTTTTTCAGTCATCGTCATATGGCGTAATTTCATTAGACTCCGCAAGTAACTCTAAGTGCGAAGTCCTATTACAATATTTTCTCGTATAATGCATATAGCGGAGAAAACAACACAAAACAAGCACTTAACTGAACACAATTTAATGAAAGACAGATCATATTTTATGCGGGCATTTAAATGTCAGATAATATCTGTCTTTTTATTTTAAAATTTAACTTAAAAGTGCAGGTGTTTATAATCATTATAAATTTACGTCCTAATAAACCATCTCTTTGAATTATGTAGTGAGAGTTCTACCTTGAAATAATGCTTTAAAACGAGTGAAAAAAGAAATTTTTTTAACTAGTTTAATGTTTAATTACTGAGCTGATGGCATTAATGATTATAAAATAAAGTTTGTGATATGCAAAACTTCATTGACGATATAAATAAAAATTCTAGTTTAAATAAATATACAATTTTTCAATTGAAGTACAAAAAGTAAATTTATGCTTTTTTTTTTTTCATTAGAACTCTATTGTTTAAATGTTGGAGCCCGATCTATTCTCTAAAACATGCCTCAAGAGATAGAGCGTAAGAAGGGAAAAATGCGAAATAAAGAGAAAATAGAGAGCAAGATGAACAGTTCCAGCATGAAAGTATACACTCATTCATTCTTAAAATTTCCTCTATTTATAATCATAGAGGGCATTGAATAAAAGTACACTTTTACTCCCACTTTAATGGGGTGTTGCAAGTAATTGTTTTTCATTAATTTGCCCATTTAGTTAGGAGTGTTAAAAATCAGTTTTACGCTTTTTGATGTTTTTCTGTAATTATAACTGACACTAGTGTCTTTTCAGATCTATAACTGGTACTGACACACTTTCATAATCATAACAGACACAATTTCATATCGATAACCAATATTGAAAACTTTTTTGTGATTTTGTCTCCCAATCGGCTGACCTTTAGACCAGTTCACTTAACTGATTTTGGTTGGTCATTTCATACCGATCGATTTTTCTCTGGGAAACCGAGCGACTTTAAAATGTCAATCGATTGACTCTGAGGTCGTCGGTATTGTTGTCGTTGGTCGGTGATTCTTTGATAGTCAGGCTAATCATCCATCCTCGATCGGCTGAAGATATTTAGTCGATCGGCTTTATGAGCCATTTAAGTCTTCATCAAGAACATTAAATTTCACATATTTCTTTCAAGGTCATTTGACCATCTTGAAATTCATGCTAACAATTTTCCTGCATAAATATAAGTTCTATTTTTTCTTCTCTTTAAAGGCCCTGCTCAAGACGGATAAGGGAATTTTTATGACAATTTTTTTTTAAATCTCAACAATTTAATAATTTAACAATTACCCCCTGGATTTTTGTTCAGTGTTTTCAATCAAATAGGCTCAATAGGGCCTTTTTAACTTCTCTTTCCATGAACTCCAAATGACACAATGTATGGTGCAAAAGCTCGGGGTTGCTTCGATAAGGATGTACTCCTTATGATTCTTGGAGAGATGAGCACTCCACCTTGCCCTGCAAGTGAGAAATTAGGGAAGAAGTTAACTGTGAAGCGGAAGAGGGAGGACCTTTAACTTGATCTGCATGATCTAGTGGCGTCATCGGAAGATTCTGGTGATTATCAACAAGATAAGATCCCGAGGAATGATAAAGGTTAGGGGAGACGATTTCTCATCAAGCCGAGTTGTTGTTTGTTCAAGAATCAATAGTCATAAACTGAATCTAGAATGAGATCGATCGGGTAGACTGATTTAGGTTAGGGGAGAAATTGTAATTAAGAGGTTGCTCCAACGATGATATTTCTCAGTTGAAGCGATGTAAAATTCATTTATAAACTATTTTATTTCTGACTAATCAGTTGTAACTTTTATATTTTTGGAAATAAAAAAATTTTATTTTGCAGCAAATCATACCAAGCCCTTATGGCTTCAAGTATTAAATGAATTTAAGTATCAAGTCTAGATCACTACCAAGCCCTTAACAATCTTAATGGGAAAAAGATTAGCAAATGTTAGAATTTCAATTCAGGTGGTGTATATCCTGATTAAAGGATCAAATCATCATCAATTATGGCTTAACATAAGTGAAATATCATCTCCCTAACTTATGCTTATCACCTGAAAATCATTTGATTTTGATCAACTTCCAAGTCCTGATAGTTTAACAAGTTATATTTTTATTCTTATTATGGAAATGTGGCAAATTAGTTTCTATTTGTTAACCCATTATGCTTCAATCATTCAAACATATTCATTAGGATCAAAATTACTCATTTTCCCCTTTGTTAATCCTAAATTTTGATTAATGCACAAAAGTTTAAAATGACCATTTTGCTCTTGGGGCTCTCCCTACCTCATAACTCATTAAGCATAACTCAAATATTTTAAAAATTTTTACAGTACCCTATCCATAGAGTAATTAAAGCATCATAGGAGAAAATGTGGTTTTCAAATTTTAGTTTAATTTAAATAACCATTTTTACTTGGAAAATAGAATCTTTAAAATTAATTTTTTAAAAAATTAAAGTTTTTGGTTTATGGAAAAATTATTAGAGATTCCCTTAGATCAAATGAATACTTAAGCTAAATTTCATGATTTTTTTTATTAAAATTTTTAATTTTATAGTTATTTATTAATTTTTAGTGATTTAATTAAATGGGAAAATATGTTTTATTTACAAAAATTATTTTTTATATTTTTTTATTAAACCTCACTGAGTCCAAACAACTTAGAGAAACAAATTTTATATTTTTATAATTTTTTTAATTTATTTTTTTATTATTATTTTAATGAGAAAATAAGGAAAATATATTTTAAGCCTTTACAAATTTATTTTTAACTTAGAAAAATCAGGAAAAATATTTTAATGAGTCTTAAGTGATCAGAAAACTATTAAGAACATTTTAAAATATTTTTGTATTTTTGGAATCCTTAATTATTTTTAATTTTTTTTAATTTAAAATATAGCTAAAAAATGAAGTATTTTCTCAAAAATAATTTTTATTTTTCCTAAGTTCCCCTGATCACAAGGAACTCAGAAAATCACTTTCATAATTTTTCTAAGTGTATTTAATTTAATATAATTATTTTTGTATAAAAATACGATTTTTCTTAAAAAATCAACTTTAGTGCTCAAACTTAATGAAATAAATTTCAAATTTTTATAGTGAGTTGACATGATTTTTACACAATGTGGAATAAATTTTGACAATTTTGGATTAATATTCAATTTGCATTAATTAATACAAGATATACACAATTAAATACAAAAATGTACAAAATTATTCAAACCATCATAGTATTTTTCGTAAGCTTCTTTGACCATAGGAAACCTATTAAATTTTATCCCATAATGTTCCAAGTGATATTTCAATTTATGTAATTAATTTAAACAAAAATAGTCATCTTAACTTGAAAATTAGGGTTAGAAGCACAAAGATGCTCTCTGACCTTGGAAAAATCAGAGAACATAGCCTCTATCATTAGGAACAAAACCTGAAAATTTCAAGCTATGGAGAGCAATGCTTAGTCATAATGAATTGAAATACCACAGAGAGTAGTTAATTAATTAAAAATCAAAGAGTCGATAAATAAATTTTATTTTTGTCCACATTATTCTCCTCTGTTCACTGAGCAAGAGAGTATTTTTAATTTATTTTTATGAATTTTCTTTGCAAAGTTATGGATTTTTAAAGGTATGTAATTAATTAATTCAAATAAATCCATATTTTTCTATTTAAACCACGCGGCGCCACCTCAACCTTAGCATCTTCGAAGTCTCCACGCGACGTCTTCTGGTTCGACGCCGCCATCTGATTCAGGGCTGACTCGGCCCGCTATCACGCTTCAAGAACCCGTCCGACACGATCTCTTCTGTCCGCCTGATACACGCGCGATCAGACGGTCCTCCGTCATCGTCCCCGATGAACCAAACCAGTGAGCTTTCCAACTTCTAGACCTAAGATCTCGCTCGATACTCAACCAAATCAAGTGCGATTTATTCCTACACCTTCATCTACTCAAGACGAACACATCCATACACTTACAATGCTATGAAATTAAACTTCACTTCACATTTGGTGAAAACCGAGCTCAAGATAAGGGTTAACAACCTATACCTTTGTCTGAGAGGAGAGGCCTCAATCAGATGCTTGTGGAAGCTTCAGTGGAGTCCAACGAACCTTCTAGATGTATTGGTTTCCTCTGGTGTAGGCTCCATGTAGAAGTTCAATGAAATGGGGTGCGGCCTTGGTCTAGGAGTGGTTTGGAGAGCTCAACAGAGGGGGATTTCAGTGGGAATCTTCCTCTCTTCCTCTGAGGAAGCTCAAGAGTAGTTCAATTTGGAGTTTGGGGGAGTTTTAAGGATGGCCGAAATTTGTCCTGATTTTGAGCTCAAAGATTGGGCTCAGATGGTGGGGGAAATGGCCAAGATTTGGTTGCAATGGACTTAAGGAGTTTTGGAGGAGCTCTGAGAACAACTTGGCAAAGTTTCCCCAATAAATTAGGTTCACCCCTTTTTTGACAATGAAAGAGGGGTTTAAATAGAAGGGCTTAAGGTGGCTACCAGGAATGCAAATTAAGTGCAATGTGGAGCTGCAGTGGAGGGTTCAAAGTGTTATAGACCAACTAGAGCTGGGCACCTTTGATGGGTGTAATGGGTTTAGTTTTAAGGGCGGTGGCTCTCGATTTTAGGGTTTTACGGCCACTAGGCCGGCCGACCAGAGCAGAGGAGGTACTCAGGTGGCTCAAGAACCTCAAGAGAATCTGTCACAACAATTAATTTGGGTTGGTGATGGGTTTTGGCAAAGATCTCCTTGGTTCAATTATTTTAGGAAATGAATCCCTTAATTTAGGGGACATTTGGTCCATGACTCACATAGGGTGGGCTAGATGGAACTAGATTGGTCACTAGAGTCCACTTGGTGGTCGTAGTCGTCTTAGGTTGACCACTTTGGCTAGGTTTCGTCACATTTGGGTCATGGGTCAATTTTGGGTTCAAGTTGGGCTAGGTTGGACTAGTGATCCCAGTTGAATATAGTTGTGTAAAATTTATAAAGTTGACTCTGCTTTTCAACGGTGCAATAAATTTAATGTTGTATTTTATGAATAATAACTTTAAGCACTTAATGTTGGGATTCTACGCAAGTATACATATCATTATCAAGTAATATAAGATTTTCTATTTAAGTCACAAATATCAATCCCAAGAGGAATATTTAAATTTTGAGATGATAAATTAACTAAGAAATTCACATAAATAAAACAAAATTACTATTACTAATTTTAAATGTTTGAAATACTATCAAAACTAAATTATTAACTACAAACAGAATTTAAATGTAGAGTTTAAATTAGTAACTCCAAAACTATATTTATGTGATGAAGTTTTCTAATATGAAAAAAACATATTTCCCACTACACTGAGTTTTTGGTAAAATGAGATAAAATAATTCGTTTAAATTGAATTGTTTCAAATCCTAAAAAGAAAATTATTAATTTCTTTTTTCTTAACTCTATTTTACGCAAGTGTAGTACGAAAGTTTGACAAAGCATAAGTGGAATTGGGCTGATGTTACATCCAGTGCAACACACGATTTAGCAAATGCATAAATAGAAATACTGAACAATTTATGCATAAGCCTAACTTAAGCAATCTAGTTTCTCAAGTTTTTGGCTCATTTTAAAAATGAAATGCTTGTGCTCATATTTAAAATTTTCGTGAATAATGTTTTTTTTTTTTTTAGCTTGCAAAACTGAATACGAGCCAAACCGGAGCATTATTTGCAAATAAAAATAAATAAATAATAAAAAAATAAAACATATTTTTTTTTTTTATCTCTTAAATAATAAATAAATTTAATAGATATAAAAATTAATATTTTATTTGTATTTATTTCAATACAACAATGAGCAATCGAACAAAAAATATGTGTCCCACTCATTTAAAAATTAAGATCCAAACCTGCTTGTGCTGCTTGTCTCCAGCTTGCTTGATAACCATCAGCTTTCTAACAAGCCAAATATAATTTGTTCACTTGGGATGAACATTTTCAATGCCACTATCTGGAGATTTGTAAGAGAATGAATACCAATGAGCACTAAAGAAATGAAATTTTGTATTGAACTAAATTTCTTTATTGATGCAATTTTCATTTAAAAATAAAAAATCAAACATTGATTAAAAATTACTTTTACATCCCTTGCCAACGAATGTCATTAAATTGTTACACCATTTTTTGACATTTAAAGACAAAGATAGGGCACAAATTTCCCATATGGGACTAAGGTTCGTTTGAGGCAGCTTATTTGGTACGGTGTCGTTTTGAAAACGCACCTAGCTTGTTTAGGTAAACTGCGTTTTGGCAGCTTATGCGTTTTCAAACCGCCGAAAACAGTGTTTTCACACCGCACATACCTAGGTGTGGTGGGAACATTCTGGCAGCAATCTGACTTTTCCAAAAAAATAAAAATTTGCAACTCATTACACCTAACTTATCAGCAGATTATTTTTAATCAGCTTATCAGCATATTATTCAATAAGTTGCAACTGCCCCAAAAATACCCTAAATGAATGAGATCATTATATGTTAGGGTAGCAGATTTTGTAATGAGAATTCTACTTTATTCATAGCTTACCTTACCCATGCTTAAAATGTTTATTTTGCAATAAATAAAAAATATATTATGCTTATCTTTCATCTGACTTTTAGTTTGATTAATCATACTGATGAATTAAGGTCTACAAATTTTAATCAAAAAAATTTAAAACTGTCAGTGTTACTCCCAAGCCCGAACCAAAAAATATTGAAAAATTTTTTGAAAAAAATTCTTATGCCCCCTCTCTTAAACCTTTCTAGCTCCCTCACAAGATATATAGCTCTTAACATCTTGGTGGTTCCAGGAGGTGAAAAAGTAAGACGAGAGTTTATTTTCACGCTTGTTCTTATTTCTACAGAATTAAAATTTCGTCGTCCCCTGCAAACCTTCGAGGTTATTCGATTACAAGTCTCCCAATTTTAATCGACCACTTTTACTTGGCTCATAATACCTACAAACCTAAGCGCATCACAATCTTCTTCTTCTTTTTTTTTTTAATTCATCTATATGATGTTTCAGAACTGTGGAGGTGGACTGGCTGTCTAAAAGCAATTTGGAGAGTTCCAAACATGTACGTGCATGACAAGATTAACCTTGTTTGTATGTGCTAACTGTTCGTTTACAAAGTGAAAAACACATTTTTCATACAAAGTTAAGATGCCATATATAAAAAAATGAAGATTCGGTGTTAAATATGTAAATACATAGGAAATAGTGCGTATGTAATTTTTTTTTTTTTGGTTCATTTTGCAATACACAGAAGTTTACATGCATAGGAAAATGGTACCAAAGTCCTATATATGTAAATATAACTATTTAGGTGGTAGATATACAAATACATTAGAATTGTGTGGAATTTATAAAAATTTCCTCAAAAATAATCTTCCACATGATAATTGAGAAAGCAAAGCTAGCCGACAGTTTCGACTTGTCAACTCTGCAACATCTCAACCACTTTTATTTCATGCATAGCAAAAAGCAAATTTGAATTAGCCATCAGATAAGAAAAAACAAGATACACAGAACTAAATTAAACAGGAAGAAACCCTCGCAACCTTAATTATCTAAAATCTGAAGCAAAATCAAACACTTGCAAACAATAATTGATAAAAAGTCAAAACCACCAATTCTACAAAGTTAAGACTTAAGCGGACATCTCCTTTTTGTTGAAATATAAACTTGATTTTAGTTGTTTAAATAAAGCTTAATTTCTAGAAGCTTATTCTAGAATATGTGGTTGGTATGAAATAAATGTGTAGTATGTGTGGTAGGTGTGGTAGGTGTTGAATTATTATGTGGTAGGTGTGAAATTGTTTGTAACTATTGGATTGTAATTGTGGTGGCACAATCCTAGCCATTAATTTAGGAGNCCATATGAAACCTACTAAATTTTATCTCATAAATTTTCAAGTGATATTTCAATTTATGTAATTAATTTAAACAAAAATAGTCATCTTAGCTTGAAAATTAGGGTTAGAAGCACAGATATGCTATCTGACATTGGAAAAATCAGAGAACATAGCCTCTGTCGTGAGGAACAAGCCCTGAAAATTTCAAGCTATGGAGAGCAATGCTTAGCCATAATGAATTGAAATACCACCGAGAGTAGTTAATTAATTAAAAATCATAGAGTCAATAAATAAATTTTATTTTTGTCCACATTATTCTCCTCTGTTCACTGAACTTGAGAGTATTTTTATTTTATTTTAATGATTTTTCTTTGCAAAGTTATGGATTTTTAAAAGTTTGATATTTAATTAATTCAAATAACTCCATATTTTTTTATTTAAACCACATGGCGCCACCTCAACCTTAGCATCTTCAAAGTCTCCATGTGACGTCTTCTGGTTCGACGCCACCATCTGAGTCAGCGCTGACTCGGCCCGCTGTCACGCACCAAGAACCCGTCCGACACGATCTCGTCGTCCGCCCGACACGCGCGATCAGACGGTCCTCCGTCATCGACCCCGATGAACCAAACCAGTGAGCTGTCCAACTTCCAGATCTAAGATCTCGTTCGATACTCAATCAAATCAAGTGCGATTTGTTCCTACACCTTCATCTACTCAAGACGAACACATTCATACGGTTACAATGCTATGAAATTAAACTTCACTTCACATTTGGTGAAAATCAAGCTCAAGATTAAGGTTAACGACCTATACCTTTGTCTGAGATGAGAGGCCTCAATCAGATGCATGTGGCAGCTTCAGTGGAGTCCAATGAACCTTCTAAATGTATTGGTTTCCTCTTGTGTAAGCTCCAAGTAGAAGTTCAATGAAATGAGGTGCGGCCTTGGTCTAGGAGTGGTTTGGAGGGCTCAATAGAGGGGGATTTAATGGGAATCTTCCTCTCTTCCTCTAGGGAAGCTCAAGAGTAGTTCAATTTGGAGTTTGGGGGAGTTTTAAGGATGGTCGAAATTTGTCCTGATTTTGAGCTCAATGATTGGGCTCAGGTGGTGGGGGAAATGGCCAAGATATGGTTGCAATGGGCTTAAGGAATTTTGGAGGAGCTCTGAGAACAAATTGGCAGATTTTCCCCAATAAATTAGGTTCACCCCTTTTTTTAGCCATGAAAGACGGGTTTAAATAGAATAGCTTAAGGTGACTACCAGAGCATCAAATTAAGTGCAATGTGGAGTTGAGGTGGAGGGTTCAAAGTGCTAAAGGCCAACCAGAGCTGGGCACCTTGGATGTGTGTAATGGGTTTAGTTTTAAGGGGGGTGGCTCTCGGTTTTAGGGTTTTATGGCCACTAGGCCGACCTGCCAGAGCAGAGGGGTACTCAGGTGGCTCAGGAACCTCAGAAGAATCTGACACAACAATTAATTTGGGTTGGTGATGGGTTTTGGCAAAGATCTCCTTGGTTCAATTATTTTAGGAAAGGAATCCCTTAATTTATGGGACCTTTGGTCCATGGCTCACATAGGGTGGGCTAGATGGAATTAGATTGGCCACTAGAGTCCACTTGGTGGCCGTAGTGGTCTTAGGTTGACCACTTTGGCTAGGTTTGGTCACATTTGGGTCATGGGTCAATTTTGGATTCAAGTTGGGCTAGGTTGGACCAGTGATCCCAGTTGAATATAGTTGTGTAAAATTTATAAAGTTGACTCCGCTTTTCAACGGTGCCAAAAATTTAATGTTGTATTTTATGAATAATAACGTTAAGCACTTAATGTTCAGATTCTACGCAAGTATACGTATCGTTATCAAGTAATATAAGACTTTCTATTTAAGTCCCAAATATCAATCCAGGAGGAAGGTTTAAATTTTGAGATGATAAATTAACTAAGAAATTCACATAAATAAAACAAAATTACTGTCACTAATTTTAATTGTTTGAGATATCATCAAAACTAAATTATTAACTACAAGCAGAATTTAAATATAGGTTAAATTAGTAAATACTAAACTATGTTTATGTGATGAAGTTTTTTAATATAAAAAAACATTTTTCCCACTACACTCAATTTTTGGTGAAATGAGATGAAACAATTGGTTTAAATTGAATTGTTTCGAATCCTAAAAAGAAAATTATTAAATTTATTTTTTTTTCTTAACTCTATTTTACGCAAGTGTAGCACGAAAGTTTGACAAAGCATAAGTGGAATTGGGCTGATGTTACATCCAGTGTAACACACGATTTAGCAAATGCATAAATAGAAATACTGAACAATTTATGCATAAGCCTAACTTAAGCAATCTAGTTTCTCAAGTTTTTGGCTCATTTTAAAAATGAAATGCTTGTGCTCATATTTAAAATTTTCGTGAATAATGTTTTTTTTTTTTTT
>NEWO01000647.1:141037-177971 GCA_003013225.1 Phalaenopsis aphrodite
TAAATAGAAAAGAATATTGATATCAAAGTATTATATATAGTATAGTGAATTGAATGCGATGAACGCATGATGATAAGTCTATATTGGCTACTTATATGTGCATGACTGACTATGATAGAGTCAATTTTTATGATACTATTGATGGAACGTTAAGATACCAGTGCACGTAAATAGAAAAGAATATTGATATCAAAGTATTATAATTGGTATAATTTTTAAACAATGCTTCTGTGACGACTATACAAATATAGAATGATATAGATATGCTATTGATATACAAAGATTCATTGAATAAGACGAATTTATTAAAAACTAAACTGACATGCATAATGTTTTCTCTTCTCTTGTTTTATTGTAATTTAGAAGTGTCCTAACCAGCATCTAAATGCAGGGTAAGTCTTCGGGTATGTACAACTTTGACAAGGTCGCCGCACCGGCCCCGTCTTAAAGATCAAAGGGATCTAAAGGGTGTAATAAGGGCCATTAAATGCAGACTCGTAACATGTAAGAGTTACACAAGTTAGATCTCTTTGATTCTTAGCACAATCATATTCATGTTCATTCTGATGACTTAACTCACATTGTTTATCGGGATCAACCTTTACCCGACAAGCAATGCTTGTTAAGGCATCTCAACCGATACGAGAATCACTCTCATATCGAGTCTGGCTCCCTATACATACAAGCATGCAAATACAGATGCAGGCCATCAAATGATACAAGTGGTGATAGAGAGTATGTCGTGAAAAAAGTGACCCAAGAAGGGATGGCATGTCGTACACCGATGAAGTAGTGACGAAAAGGGAATGGGCATGCTGTGGCGACAACTGCCCGAAAAGGATATGCAGAGGCTGCAATGACCCAAGGGAATGAGCATGTCCTGGCGGCAACAGCCCGAAATAGATATGCAGGGGCGGCAGTGAACCAAGGGAATGGGCATGTCGTGGCGGCGACCCAAAGAGAAGTGCATCTCAAGTAGATGATAATTATCACACAAACAAACACATATAGGGTACAATGCAAAATGCAAGTAAGAAAGCAAGCTCATGCACAACACAACATTCAATGATGTAATTGATGGTTGACGGGGCCGGGAGAATCGATAAAACCAAAGTGCTATACCAACTGCATCTGAAGAGGCTAGTCAAAGCAAAAGTGGTGTCTATCGGCTCGGGACGTCCGATCGAGACATAAGTGGTGTCGATCGATATGAAAGACCGATCGATGCACAAGTGGTGTCGAACTGTGCGGGACAACTGATCGAGTCACAAGTGGTGCAAGTGTGGGGTGACTCATAAGAGACACACATGATGCAATCCAAGGCAAGCTAACATGTTTGATAGCAAACCATGCTCGTGCTAACATCCTTGCTTAGGAAACTAGGATTTGGCGCTCGGAAATGCGGCATAGCTAGCAACAAAGTTTTTCCCAATTTCACGACGCCTCAAGGCTTTGCAAAGTGAGCTAGCTATAAATGTTTTCTCACTTTGCAAAACCCAACCTCCCAATTTCTCTAAAGAAAATTGGAGAATACAAAGAAAGGGGAGACAGCGACTCCAACCAACTAGGATTTTGTGCTAGGGTTCACAGCAAAAGGAAACACTCAGCTTCGCAGGGGATGCGACCGCGCGTGGAAAACCCTAACCTAATGGTTCACTCTAGCAAAGCCAACAATCCATTACAAAGGCATGTGGCCACGACGACTACCAAAACTAGGGCCTAGGGCTAGCTAAGGGAATGCCCAACGAAGGAGAGTTTAACCACCGTGAAGTTTTCTAGACGTCCACTGGAGCATAGGAAGAAGCACTCCTAGAAGGTAGGAGAGCAGCCCACAAGTCCTTCCCAAAGTGGTGACAAAGCTTTCTTCACCGGAGAGACCGTCGGAGTTCACGGGAACTACCTTCTCCCAAGCTAGGATGACGCTTTCCTAGTCATTCTCCTTGGAAGCTTCGCCGGATAGGATGAAGAGCAAGCCACAAGAAGAGGTGGGGAAATGACCATCCTCTAGCTTTCTCTTTCAAGAAAACCTCTGCAAACTCCAAGCCCTCAAAGAAGTGGAAGAAACTCCAAGGAGGAGGAGTGGAGGAGGAGTGGAGGAGAGGTTGAGGCCCTAGCTCACCAAGAAAAATGCCCTCACCACTTTAAAAGCTCTCTCACGGCTCCGCCTAGCAAATGGTGTTGATTCTTCCGGATGGGGAGGGATGGCTTGATTAAACAGCCAGCCCCTCCCCAAAATGACCAAAATGCCCCTAATGAATGCCTAACAAGCTTCTAAAGTGAGGGCAAAAGGGTCCCGTCATGAGATTTCTGCAAAAATTGCTACTTCGGGACTGCAAAAACGACTACTTAGGGAGTCGAAACAGCGCCTGACTCGGCCATTTTGCAAACTAGATCGCGAGCGGCCTCGTGGCGCCGCTTTCCCAAGCGCCTAGACGCTACATGGGCGCCTAAACATTGTTTTTTGGGTTCCAATGCGCTGATCTGGGCGCCTAGGCTATGCCTGGGTGGCGCAATGATGTTGTGTTCCTGGGAAAAATGAGCTTTTTGGCCTGTTTGGGCGCCTTGACACCCCTTTTTTGGTGCCTAGGCACCGAACCTATGCCAAATGTTCAAATAACATGTTCGACCTCCAAGGCACCAATCTAGCCAAAAAACCTAGTTTTCTCTTGAAACACCTGATAAAATATTTTTTCAACTGAAAGCTATGGGAGACTCTATATTAGTGAAATATAGTCTCATAACTTCAAAATAAACTATTTTGGTCGGTCATTCATCCGAGAAATCAGTGCCAACAGTCGTCCTAAACTGTAGCGCAGGTAGGGAGTCCCGAGCCCTAATTTTCTCGTAACACGCGTAAGTGGACTCTGTCGCTTCCTATGGTCGTAAAAGATTCCGGATGGACTAGTGGTTACTTCTGATCATTAGATTAGGCACCAAGCATGTCTCACATATTAGATGGGCCTCCCGGAGGGTAGTTTTCCCAGGTACAGCAGATTCGCCACAAAACCTAGCTACTTTCCCCGAACAAGTGTCAGATGGTCCCGGGTGGGCGTCCTGAGCTGACAGATGCTATAGACGAACGTTAGACCATCTTAAGCCATGCAGGTGGACACACTATACTCGTTACATCAAAAATTGATGCCAACAAAGTTTTTTAAAATGTAGTATTAGAGCAATGATTTATGATATTAAATCACTGAGATTTTTTGTATATATTATACTTTTCTATATATTTTTCAAATGAGTTAATCCATACATGTTACCAAAATAATGTTTCTTGTATAAGTTAATTTATCCTTAAAATTTAATATGATTGTACAAGTATGATTTATCCAAATATAAACAGCCCAAAAGAAGAAAAATATATGATTGTATTATATCAAAATCTCTGTAATAATGATGTGACAATTATAAAGTATTTCATGTAAAAAATAATTCAATCCAAACATAGGATTCTTATTTATCATAAATTATTGTCAACATTTAAAAGGTATATTAAAGTTTACCACTTACAAGCTAATTTTAAAGTTCTAAGACTAAATACTAATGTTGTACTAGATATTTTGTGATAGGAATCATTATAGCTATTGTAATTGATTTCCTTTGTTCAGTTAATGTATGTGCCTCCTACTTATCTACTATATCTGTTATTGTAAATTCCATATGCTAAATGGAACTAACTTCAAGAACTGGAAAGTGAATGTTATGATGGTTCTTGATAGTATGGACCTTGACATTGACTTAAGATTGAACGGCCCATTAACTTTATAGATAAGAGTTCCATGGAAGAAAAAAAGAAATTTGAGAAGACAGGATCGTTCAAATCAAATGAGACTTACGATCATAAAGAGTGATATTCGAGATGCCTTAAGAGTATTGTGTCTGAAAAAAAAAAGTACTACTCCCAAAGAATTTCTTGAGAAAACAAAAAAATCATTGCTCAAAATGATAGAGCAAAAACAAGTACGCTTCTTGTAAACTTGATTTCAATGAGTTACAAAAGAAAAAAGAAATAAAAGAAAGTACATCATGGAGATGTCCCATCTTACTTCAAAACTAAAGATAATAAAATTAGAATAATCAGATGATTTACTCATACATTAATAAAATAAGTGTGTTTATGCAGGGTTATCTAGATTACCGGAAACAAAGGATGATGAAAGTTTCATCAATATACGTGATGATGAATCAGTGGAGGTTAGATCTAATAGGAAATTTAATGTTACTGTTAAAGACTAAACATTATTTTAATTTGAAAGAGACATATACTAATTTGGATACTCTTGTTTATTTGGATATTGTCAATTCAGTCTTTATTTGAATTCAAATATTATCGATACTGGCTCTTTATATTATCATGATAACATATACTTGTTTAATCCAAATGTCCCATTTAATGAAATCTTGCATAATAATTCAAGTGGTATAAAATGTAAATTAATTAATGAGAATTCTGATTTATTATGACAAAAGCATTTGTCATATCTCTAAAAAAAGAATTTAGAGGATCGTGTTTAATGAAATTCTTCTCCCTTGATTTGACACTTTGAAGTTTATGTTAATTGTATTAAAGGTAAACAAATAAATTTAAAGAAACCGGGTGCCAATAAAACTTAAAATGTCTTAGAATTAATTCATTTGGATATTTGTGGAATATTTCCTTCCCTCTCTGTCTTCTACCCACTCTTATCATCTCTATCAATTTCTACTGCTCCTCTATCATCTCCGTGTCACTTACGCCTCATTGGATATCACATGAGGCTTATACCTCACATAATATGAGGTCTACCTCGAGATGCACCTCTGCTTAATTCTGACAAGACATGCACAATTAGATCCAAGAATTTTTACATAAGTGACGCAAAATATTCTATGCTTACACATATAATATACAATTGAGAATGTAATTGAAGAATTATTGTCAAAATAGCCAATGTTTAAAATCTAATAAATATCAAAATTGATTAGATAGGAGAAATATGATTGAGATTTAAGAGGAACAAAATGAATGACAGAACATTGATACAATTGAGGATGAAATAAAGGAGAAAGCAAATTATTATGTTGATAATTTTAATTGAGGCTCACTAAGTGATAAGAGTTATGAGGACTTCTGAATATAAAAATTCTAACATTAGTAACTTGTTATCTTCTTATTTTTATGAAGGATGGTTAGAGTGGGAGAGAGACTTATGTTATTGAACTTATATTAAACCGTTACATTATTATGCCTTATTTTGATGTTCGTATATATATTCTTATTTTATGATTTAATATTTGGATGTTAATATGTTGCTTCTCACTTGGAACAATTTATTATTTCGCTATATCAGGATGTTAACATATTATATTTTAATGTATCAAAACGTTATAATGTTAAAATATTACTTATTATCTAATTTGAGCTTAACTCAATAGTTTTTTTCGTTTTGCAAAATTTTTTTTTTTTTGGTGTAAAAGATATATCCGATCATGCAAGTTTAAACATTGGCTGGGGTGAGACACCAAACCTTGAATCTACTACAAATAGGTGATGGGGCACGAGATTAAGTATGCAAAATGAATGGGAGAAAATAAAATACTCTAGCCAATCAGCGGAAAAATTAAAAAGAAACCATTTTGTTTGACAAAAAATTGTTACCATCAGAAATTGAACGGATTGTGTGCCAAGCAGATTTTTTCAATAAACTTCGTCCCAATCAGAGAAGTAAAACAAAAAAAATTAACTTTGCATGACAAGTTTGTTAAATTTATGAACAAACTAAATTCAAAATTTTCCTTATTTACTTTGCTAAAGTAAACATAATAGCAAATAAAAAATAAACAGATAGTACTCATACTTTTATGTAATTATTATTATAGAGCTCTTTTTATAAGTTATGAAAATGCAATATTAAGATAAGGCCAGAAATGCTGATGATGAAGAATATAAAAGCTGTTGAAATGCAGTTCGATCAGATCACTATCACCATAATCATGTTCCTGTTTCATGAAAGGAGGGCACCGAAAAAATATAAAACAGAAACTAGAATCATGTAATTTAAGCTCCCATAACAAAGTTAATAAACGTTAAACATATAAATTATCAGAGAAAACAGAAGGCTATAAATTACCTCAAACAATAGTCCAGAACTTTTTCCTGCATATTAAGACTGGCTCATTTTTCTTTTCCTCATTTTCTAGCATATACAAATCGACATCCCACAGGAACTTTGGGGCAATGCCTGTTACCATTCTCAACACTTGGGAATCTTCATCTCTAATAATGATATAGCCCTACAAAATCAAGTAATGTGAGAACACTAATTCTAAAAAATGCATTTTAAATCTGCTTGGTAATAATTACTGATACATTAGAATTAAAATCATCTATTTGTATAAAAATACAAATTCATTATAAATAATCCCCACATTTTCTTCTTAAATCATGGAAATATAGATTATTCAAAGGTGCTCATGCAAGTGGTCATGCAGCTCTAAGAGATTGCCTGCATCATATATGAGAGGGTGAGGAGTTATGCAGTGCAAGTCGTTTATCTTAAAACATAGTCACGAATCATTGGAATGTCAGTTCAATTACAATTATTTTATAATTATTTTGTAGTCCTAATATTTCCTCAATCAATTATCACTGGCTATGGAGTCATTGTCATTTAGAGCTAATTAAAAGTTTTTACACGCTTAACAGTAGTTATATAAGATTTAATTTGGCATGTTATCATAAATAATATCTACGGCTATGCAATTCAGATGGATGACAATGGAATAAAAAATAAAAAATAAAAAAATCTCTTTTCCTGTTGAGAATAATTACCCTTCCAGTAAAGCTATTCTTTAATTTCATTTTTCTCTACCCCTTACCTTTCTCCTTTTAAAGCTTATTTTTATTCCTCTCCTAATCCTTCTTCCCTTTACCACTTCAGTTTTTCACCGACATCAAACTGCTACCCACTCGTAACTTATTGTTCAACCCCCAACCTAACAAAACCTAACTTCGTATAGCTACTCTTGAACCCAAAACAACAATTAAATAAAATCTAAAATGTTTAATTAATCAAAAGCTCACTTTTTCTAATAATCCAAAAAATTATCAATAATTTTTTCATTTTCCTAATGTCTCAATCCCCTACCAATCTCCAAGAAAATTCTCTCCCTATACATCACCAAATTAAGCTCCAAAAAATCCTCATAAACTTATTCTTAAATTGAATATATAACCAATCCTATGAACTCCTCACCTATAAAAAATCATCATGCTACCCTTCTAAATTCAAGGTTCTTATCTAGTTTACACATTCAAAATAATTAAATCTCTAGCAATATTGCCACTTTCCTTTAAGTAAAGCATCATAAATGATAACATCTCTCCTTGCATTCATCATTGAAAGCATACCCACATTAAGAAAAATTACAAAAAAAAACTACTTATCCATTCAGTCTTATTTAAACCCACCTTTATCCTATCATACTTCAAAACCAATTTATATAAAATAAAACAAATCGAAATAGAGTAGTCCAAACAAAAATTATCCAATGTAGTCCACCCTTAATCCAAAATGAAGAAATAAAAATGCCCATGATCAAAACTGGGAGCCTAAGGAATTCTTTTTATGGGGAATGCAGCATGGTCATCTATTTCCATATATGAGTTTTTGTGACTTTTATTTTGTTCCTAGTTTGTAGAGTAGTTTTTTATTTTAATAAACCGGTAATAGGTAGAGTGCAATTATTTAATAACTTCATTTTTCACAAACTTCTTTTTTTTTTTTGTATACTTGGAGTTATATAAGTACTTGTCGAAACAAAATTTTAAGTTGAAATTTTCTATTTACATGGAAACTATTGAATTTAGATTTTATACATGAGATTTTCTGATAAACTTATTAATAAAGATTTTCAAAATACAATTGAATTTAGTTATCTTAATGTTATAAATAATAAGCAAACTTTCTTTTCCACCATCCCATTGGTAAAACAAAAAATAAGGACGATTTAAGAGAAAAAAAAAATGTGAAAAAGCAATGAGCACTGGTGGCATTACAATAAAGTGTGAAAATATTAAAGAGATAAAAATTTGAGGGTTTATTAATTTTTTTTATATTATTTGAAAAACAAAAAAGATGTCTGATGAGTGGAGAAAGACTATTGGTTTCAATTTTAAGAATATGGGGATACACAATGGTGTATAAATTATAGAAGAATTAAGTTAATGTCATACATTAAAGTTATAGGAGAGAATAATTGAATATAAATTATGATGTGATAAAAAAATTTCTAAAAAGAAGTTTGGATTCATACCCGAAAAATCGACTATGGAAGTTATATATTTGTTGAGAGATTTGATGAAGAAGTATAGAGAGAATTAGGAGGATCTACATATGAATTTTGTTGATTTAATAAAAATTATGATGAGATTCCAAGAGAAGTGCTTTAGAGAGTTCTAGAAAAGAAAGATGTTGATATTAGATATGCACACTATAGCTCTTAGTTGTGTTCTAGCATAAAGAGGACTAATCAAGTATTTCCCTATTTTAGTTTTGATTACAATAACGATCGGCTTTAAGCCCTTATCATTTTTATTTAGTTTTGGATGTTCTTACCGTACATTTAAAAAAGAATGTACCATGTTGTATACTTTTTGCTGATGATATCGTTCTTGTGGATAAGACTAGAAAAAGTTGAGGAGAAGCTTGTATTATGGAGGTCAACTTTAAACTCTAAAGGTTTTCGTTTGAGTAGATCTAAAGCTGAGTACATTGAATGTATTTTTACAGTAGATCTAGTGGCAGTGTTGTAATAATGGATGATCAAATTATTAAAAGGAGTGAATATTTTAGATACCTCGGGTCTACTGTTCAAAGTGATGATGATATGGATGGGGATGCTATCAGCAAAATTCAAGTTCGATGTTTTAAGTGGTGGAATGCATCGGGTCTATTGTGTGATAGAAAAGTTCTGATTTGACTTAAAGAAAACTTTATATGATGGTGGTGAGACCTGCAATGCTTTATGGCGCAAAATGTCAGACTGTAAAGAGAAGAGAAAAATTAAGTGTTACTGAGAAAGAATGCTCAAGTTGATGAGTGGCTTCACACTAAGAGACAAAATGTGAAACAAATATATTCGTGAAAGGGTTGGAGTACCTTCAGTGACAGAAAAGAATAGATAATCTCATTAGATGGTTTAGTCACATTAAATGCTAACCATCTGATGACTCGATTAAGAGAGCAGATATTCTAGATTTGACTGATGTTAAGAAAGCTAGAGGTAGACCTAAGAAAACTTGAAAATGTCATATTAAAAATGATCTTAATTAATTTGAATTAAATGAAAATATAAAACTCAATAGGAAACAATGGAGAAAGAGGATTCACGTACCCAGCCCCGCTTAGTGGAATAAAAGCTTATTGTCGTTATTGTTGTTGTTGTATATTTTGATTTAAATTAAAACATATTTATTTAAGATAGTTATTTTAAAAAAAACTCTAAATATAATTTATATGTTTTGATTAGTTTTAAATAGAATTTGATTTATTTTAAAACACTCAAAATATAAGCAAAAAACTTGAAGTAGGTCCACTAGCACGCAATATTAGAGAGAATATCCTTAGATGGTTTAGTCTCATTAAACGTCGACCATCAGATGACTCAGTTAAAGGAGCAGATATTCTAAAATTTGACTTATGTTAAGAAAAGTAGAGGTAGACCTAAAAAGACATGGGCATATTGTAACAAAAATGATCTTAATTAATCAGAATTAAATGAAAATACGACACTCATTAAGACACAATGGAGAAAAAGGATTCAAATAGCCAGCCCCACTTAGTGGAATAAAAGCATGTTGTTGCTATTATTGTTCGATATTTTGATTGAGAAAATTATTTTTAAAAACACTCAAAATATCTTTTATATGTTTTGATTATCTTTAAATAGAATTTGATTTTTTTAAAAAATAAAATATAAAATATATACAAATTAAATTACTAAAAAAACAAAAATGACGACAAACGGGCTCTTAGTTTTTGAAATTTAATGTTATTAGATTTTTTTATTTTCACATTTGTATTATTCTCAATATTTTATTTATTTAATATACATGTAAACCAATTAATCAATCCTCCACTATTTAATCATCAATAGAGAGTACTGTTAGCTGGAGCCCGATCCCGCCTTCCTATTCCCGCCTACGATTCGTGAAACGACGCCCTCTGCTTCTTTAAGTTACGAATAGGACCGTCCTCTGAATTATCTTCTGCAATCAACTACTACAGGCGAGAAATTCGAGAGAGCTTTGGCGTGCTTTGCAGAAGAGGAAGAAAGGAAATATCACGGCCTTTTTTGTATTCTTCTTCAAGCTTCCTCGGGGATAGAGGAAGAGAAGTGCAAGCAGTAGTTCCTTGCGGCAGAAGGAAGAAGAAAGAAGAAGAAAGAAGAAGAAGATTCTTCTCCCTTGGCTTCTTCTTTGTGACTTGTGGCAGAAAAGAAATTGGGTTTATTTTTCTTGTAAGTTTATCTTGTTCGGTGTATCTCGATGTAGAGAGAGAAGAAGAGAGAGCAACGAAGTGAGAGGTCCTTCTTGTAAGTCGAGACAATTAACTGATGTAAATTCCTCAAGTAGTAAAATCTTTGGCAACTCCGTAGACGTAGGCAATTTGTCGAACCACATAAATTTGTGTACTCCACTGTGAGTGTTTTCCAGTGTGAATTTTCTCGTTCTATTTTTCGCTTCGTCGAAGATCGTTGTTTTATTTGATTTTATATATACCACAATAACCGGTATCAGAGATTTGTTTGAATGTGAGGAAGAATGATGACTACGGATGAAGTGCAAGTTTCAGAGATCGAGAAATTTGATGACACAGATTTTGGTTACTAGAAGATGCAGATAGACTACTGTCAGCCGTTTTTTTTTACAACTTTAAAATCTTTTATTTAATTTAACTTTATAACTTCAAATAACTTTATGATTTGAAAAAGGTAATAATTTTGTGATTTTGAAAATAATTGAAATATGAATATAACCCCCTTTTTTATTTTTAAAAGTAATATTTTAATTTAAAATAGGTGAGACCAAACGGGTCTCACATTTTAAATATTTTAGACAAGTGAATACGATACTACAAGTAAAACACTTTTCCCGAAGGATAAATATCACTTGTAATAGGGATTCAATCACCTAAACTAAAGAATTTGTGACATCCATTCGGTCTGCGAAATTGTCTTATTTGCCGACAAGTTCCCCTACCTAATACGAGGATTAGATAAGGTTTATTTTATCTGACTTCCTGGTTCCCTATAGAGGCAAGCCCCTATAGTTAATTATATCTTAAATAACTGGGAGTCATTTAAGAAAACTCTCGATTAGAATCAGGTGGTTTTGTTTTCAAGATTTCAAAGTTTAGGTTTTCACGATTGGACATGAAAAAATCAAATAAAAATGGCTCAAAGTAGGAACAATTATTTAAGGAATCCAAAGAAAAGAAAAGTAGGGGAGGCCACGGATCCTGAGGAGGACCTCAGTGACTTCCCAATCTATCCTATGATTTGGCTTTAGTTTTGAGAAGAAATTATTAAAGTGTTTCATCCTACCAATTTTAATTAATTAGGGCTTATATTTGCGTGACATGATCACACAAATCGCCTGAAAGATATAAGGGTTTACGTCGTACCGCACAACAACCTCAGAAACTACAACGAGTTAGGGCTTAAATCGTACAGCAGAGCTATACGAATGCCTAAAGAAAAGGTGGAGAATTTACGTTGCGCTAGGCAAACAACCTCGAAATCCTATGGATTGTTATTTAATTTCTAGGAAAAGGAGTAGTTTTGCTGGGGAAGACGTGTTATGCTATTGAAGATGGCCGTGCTGCCCACTGCGCTAGCTCCAAGCTCCCCGATGTGACGAGTTTAAGTATTCTAGGGTATCCAGTTATGGTATTAAATCAAACGACCCTATGGTTGTAGTCCTCTAAACATCCTATGTAAAAACGAAACATGCTTGAAGCTGCAAATTATAAAGTGTGCAACGCAGGAACAAACAATAGAATGCACGTAGAACAGTAGTGGAAAAAAAAGAGCAGTATAACATGCTATACATGAAGAACAATAGTAAATAGAAACAGGACAAGTGTAACATACTATACAGGAAGAACAGCAGCAGATAGAAACAGAACAAGTATAACATGTTATACAGGAAGAACAGTAACAAGTAGAAACAGGACAATTAAATGCTGAAAAATATAAAGCAAATCTATACGCCCGTGAGATTCGATGTTCCTTAAGCATAGCAAGCCTAAATGCATCTCAAAAAGCAAAGTCCGGGAGAAAACGTCATCCAAGAAATCTGAGAAAAAGCGGAAAACTCGAGAAAATCAACAAAGGAGACTCAAATAAAAGAAAATCCTCAAAACTCCTGGAGAAATCCCGAAAGAAAGGAAAAGTAACACGAGTGCCCTGTCCCAAAGCTTCGATAAAACAAAAAGAAGATTCGGATGAGAGGGACCGCAAGCACTCGTATGGGACCAGGCTCAGCTGTATATTTTTTCTCGAGGGTCCACGAAAGCTACTCGGTCACCCGATCGTATAGAACCCGCCACTCGTCTAGAAGGGTGTCTTGAAACCTCACTTAGAGGGCTATTTCTCACCCTAAACAGGTATTCGTCAGACGGACAACCAACTTTAAAACGTATTTTAAAATTTATGTTTTTGACATACGCACAAATTTTAAACATGCAAAGAAGAGTTATCAATTTTTGTTTCGTAGAGAATTACGTTTTCATTTGAAAATGGTTTATCAAAACTTATCTTTTTTTTTTTAAAAAATTTTTGTTATCCACGAGTCGATTACGCTACCAGGCATAGGACTGCCAACAACCTGAGGAGGTTCGAGCCAACTCCCGCTAGACTTATGTCGGTGAAGGATACCATATCCTATTGTTCATCAAATGTCTGGATCTTGATGTTATAGGATAGGGCATCTTTCTGCTCTATCTTCGGTGTGTCTTTATCATCAACACTGTACGCCCCAAAAAGACTACTTGCAACCTTGCTTGATGGTTTCACGTATAGCAAAAGGCTATACGTGAACACTTATGTATCGGACATAAGCATCGAAAACCGAACCAAGAAGCAAAGAAAAGAAAAGAGCAGAAATGGGGTAAGAGAGAGGAGAAGACAATCCACCTAACACGATTCCGGAAAGGAGGTGGGTTGTTTCTCAATATCAAAGAAAATCAGAATACATGTCAAAGCAGTTAAACCTCTCACAACGTGGTCCAGGGGTGTGAAGTGATATAGCATCTGATATAATGTAGGAGGCGGAGTGGGTGAAGTGGTGAAGTGTAGTGGTGAAGCGATGAAGTTAAAATAGTAATGAGAAGTCGAGATATATATGAGAAAGCCAAAGTTAAAAAAAAAAAGTAACATGCCCAGGTAAGCAAAAAAAAAGGGGAAAAACTCAATCGAGAAAAATCGGGCAGCATAACGACATAGAAATGGATTTTTCACACCTGCAATTTACACAACTATGAAAGTACACAAGCATATGAATGACAACCTCCAGTATTTCTATCAATCCCAAGCATATATGTAGCATAGATAAAGAGAAGAGTGAAGAAATTGTGTAAGGTGGGAATATGAGCAATGTGAGCCAACTCCTACAAGTGTACAAATGCAAATTTCATATTCAGCAGGTATAAACATGGTGTAACTTCACAAGTGCAAAAAAAATGTTCGTTTTGGCAAGTATAGATTGATAGACACCTCTTTTGTGCATGAGAAGAGGTGGAGAATGTGCAAAAAATAAAGCTTAGGTGTTATGCATATGAATGGTCATATAAATGCGCAAGAAATAAACACATATAACATTTTCCATGAGTGTTTCAAGTAGAGTCATTCCTAAATCCGAAAATTCCATATGATGAATGCTTCCAAACAAAGCCACACATAAAGTGTTAGCTTGCACATAAGAAGGGCTCCAAAAATCCAAGTATGAGACATAACTTGCACATGTGAAAAGTTTCAAAAAAAAATACAAACATGTGCAAAACCAACCCTTGGCCTACCAAAATACTTTAAAAGCTAAAAGGAAGTCTCATATTTTCACATGTAAGGGAAAACTCCCAATGCCATGAATAAATCCCAATACTTTAGCACATGAAAGGTATTCCAAATGTTATGAACATACTTCACATCTTGACATAGAAAGAGGACTTCATAAGCTATACAGATCTTTTTTTTTTTAGAACAAAGAAAAAAAAAATCTCGAAAGCTGCATACTTCGCAACGCTAACCATATCCATCACATGTGAGCATGAGAAAGAGATTAGAGAGCCATATAAATCCAAATGTTGATGTATAAGCAACATTTAAAAAATTGAGCACATGTATTGAAGCTTAAATGTAGAAAGAGAGCTTCAAATTCTAACTTATATATCATGTGAAAGAGAGTTATATGCCAAATTCTAGCATGCAAGGAGTGCTTCAAAATTGAATGAATATTCCAAAGTTTGCCCTCAAATAGGCAAATCAAGTATGTCACTAGAGCTTTGCGAAAAACATGAAGAAATCAAACCAATCTAGGCTTTTTGTTTTTTTTTTTCTTTTCTTTCCTAACTTAAAATAAAGAAAACAGTACATGTGGAGTGATAACACCGACAAAACACAATTCGTATGATTCAATCAAACGCTTCTATGACTTTAGCATGATGAAAATCCGGCCATCTTAAACATTCCAAATAAAAGGATGTATCTCATGAAATCCTCAAGAAACAAAACTTATCTTTTCTCTCCCTCTTTTTTTTATAAGCCACCGATTTTTTTCATATAAAATCAAACTGAAGAAGCACCATGAGAATTAAAAATGAGGAGAAAAGAGAGGGGAAGAAGTTACCTCTCGGCGCAAATCCAAAGTAAATCCAAGAATAGACCCAGAAAAAACTTCTACAGCACCTTCTTCTATCAAAGCTTCAACCTAAAATATCAATGGCCAAGCAAGCAACCAGGCAACCAAGCAACCAAGCAAAGGTATCGAGTGAACCAGCAAGAAACCCAACAAGCCACAAAAATCCAGCAGCACTTCCCCTTTCTCTAAAATTTTCGGCCAAAACCCCTCCTTCAAGCTTTGCCCAAGAGATTGCAACGCCTTCTCAAAACCTCAAATACACACACAGAATGAAGAAACGAGACACAAAAATGGCAGCACCTCCCCTACTCAAAATAAAATTCGGCCAGCCCTAAGATCTCCCCGAAATGGGGTTTTTATAGCAAGAGAGGGAGGAGGAAGAACACCATCACTCACCTGGGCGGTGAGCCGAGCCAAGAGAAGCGACAAACCTCGCGTGAGGAGGTGACGCCGAGAATCGCAGAGGCGTGGGAGCGGGTTGAAGCCTTTTGCAGGGCGGCAGGCGTACGAGAAGGGGGACCGCAGACCAAATCTTCGCGATCAGCGAGGGGCTCTGTCGGTTCGACTAGGGTTCGCGATCAGAGAGGACGGAAGGCTCGGGCCGGCCTCACGAACGGGAAGAAGGGCGAGCCGTGCGGTTTAGGGATTTAGGTTTAAAGGAAATAAATAAAAAAAACAAAATTATACATATATATATATATATATATATCAAATTTCATGTGATTTATCCATGTGCGGCGCCCTAGCAAAAAAAATGGGTGTTCTTCTTAGGTAATTTCGACATTCCAGACGCTCCGGCGCAGTTTATTTCTCCGTCTGAGGTCGTTTCGACGAATTCACCGATTTGCGTGTCAATTTTCTCGTGTCGAAAGTATGGCAATATGGGTGTCATTTTCTACCAAAATTGGTATCCCGGACGCGTTGGCGCAGTCCAATTTGTCGTCGGAGGTCATCCGTAGAAGTTCGCATTTTCACCCGTCCTTTAGGCTTAATTGAAGTCTGATTTCATGCAATTTTGTGAACCTTGTGTATTTGATGTGTGTATGTGACGAAAAGGTCGTGACGATGTTTTCCTAAGGCTTGAAGTCCTATCAGGAACTTTTCCCTTGAGTCTTCGCAAAAATAACCCATAACCGCTCCTTCATAAGACGATGGTCTTGTGCCAAAGATGCTAGACATCAAAGGAAAATAAGAATTGACTAGAATTTTCTAAAAGTGTGGATATCAATTCTAATTTTTTAAGACGATTAATAAGAACTCCTAGAACTAGAACCTAGGCTCTAAGGAGGAGAAGAGAAGACCTCACAAAAATGAGGTCAACAACTAACTCTATGGGAAGAAACTTCATCTTCCGTTATTGAAGAAAAGACCTGAAAGGAAGAATGAGGCTGAATGAAATTTGTTGAATCGAAAGGTTTTGGGGGTTATTTGATTGACCCTATCGAGGTCCGTTGCACACAACGCCGTCAAGGTGAGGACGACTGCTTCTGTATACTTGTATACTTGATGAAAAACCATCGGCGAATAACAATATATACTTGATGAATAAGTTATTTAACTTGAAGATGGAGGAAGGTGTTTCTGTTGCTCAACATTTGAATGATTTCAATACTATCACAAATCAATTGTCGTCTATTGAAATACGTGCGTTGATACTGTTAGCATCGTTGTCAAATAATTGGAAAACCATGAGGATGGCAGTTAGCAGTTAGCAGTTCTGCAGGTAATTCTAAACTGAAATATGATGATATTCCTGATTTTATTTTGTTTGAGGATTTGCGCAGGAAATATTCTGGTGAGATCTCAGGTATAAGTTTGGCATTGAATGTCAATTTCAGAGGGAGATCATAAGTTAGGAACTCAAATAGAGGGAGATCAAAATCAAAGACTGGTCAGCAGGCAACCCGCTGGAATTGTCGCAAGGTTGACCACATAAAGAGGAACTGCAGGAATTTCAAAAAGATGGAGAATGATAGCGCAAATGTGGTAACTGAATAAGTACAAGATGTACAATTGCTGACAGTTCATAGTTCTGTTGATGATGGAAGTGAAGAGAAGAGTAGGTCTGGGATACCCATTCCTATTGTTCCACAACCAGATGGTGGAGAACCATAAAACCATGAAGAAAACTTGTAAGATGAAAGTTCGAGCAAGTGGGAGCTGACATAACTTCCACCAGGGAAGAAGGCATTACACAACAATTAGGTGTACCGATTGAAGGCTGAGTTTGATGGCAATAAGAGATACAAGGTTAGACTTGTTGAAAAAAGCTTTTAGCAGAGGCAGGATATTGCCCAAGCAGTGAGAGCTATAGGCAGAGACGAGTAACTTTGAAAATACCTTGGAGGTACAAGACTATGTGGACCCTGCTGATATGTTGACTATGGGTGTTACTCTTGAAAAACTGAAGTTGTGCACAGTTTCAGTTGGTCCTCTGGTGTGAAGACAATAGCTTTGAGTTGCAGATAGGGGTGTAAACGAGTGAACACGAGCGAGCCCGGACTCAGCTCGTGTTCGGCCCGTTTATATTTTGAGCTCAAAAAGTGTGTTCGTGTTCGGCTCGTTTGCTTAGCGAGTCAAACACGAGCCGTTCACAAACAAAGAGTCATTTTGACAACCATAATCACGTAGTCATAAGATGTTAAAGATTGGAACAAGATTTAAAAATTATTATTTATATTAAAACATCATTTAAATCTAATTTAATAATTTTTATTCTATTTTCTTAATTAATATTTTTAATTGATTATAAGCCTTGTAGTTAATTATTTTTTTAAAAAATACTACTCATCAAATATATATATATATATATATATATATATAATTGATTAGTAGTATTTCGAGCAAAAACGAGCCGAACACGAACGAACAAATATTAGTTCGTGTTGTTCGTGTTCGGCTCGTTAACTTAACGAACGAGCCAAACACGAGCTTCTTAACGAGTCGAACACGAGCTGTTCGCGAACATCGAGCCGTTTTGACAGCCTTAGTTGCAAAGGCGAAGGATTCATGTTTGAAGAAAAAGTCGACGCCGCCATTGGAGGATATTAGTTTGAGGAAGAAGATGTTGTAGTATGTGTATCGGTCTTCAAGTGGGAGATTTGTTAGTTGGAGCCCGATCCCGCCTCCCACTCCCGCTCCCGCCTACTTGTTCCTGATCGAGAAAGGTCGCGACCGTAACCTTACAGTTTCGCAAACTGCTCCCCCCTACAATTCGCGAAACGACGCCCTTTGCTTCTTTAAGTTACGAACAGGACCCTCTGAATTATCTTTTGTGATCAACTGCTACAAGCGAGAGATTCGAGAGAGCTTCGACGTGCTTTGCAGAAAAAGAAGAAAGAAAATAGCTCGGGTTCTTTTGTATTCTTTTTCGGGCTTCCTCGGGGATAGAGAAAGAGAAGTGCAAGCAAGAGTTCCTTACGGCAGAAGGAAGAAGAAAGAAGAAGAAGTTTGTTTTCCCTTGGCTTCCTCTTGGTGACTTATGGCAGAAAAGAAATTGAGTTTATTTCGCTTGTAAATTTATCTTCTTCGGTGTATCTCAGTGTAGAGAGAGAAGAAGAGAGAGCAACAAAGCGAGAGATCCCTCTTGTAAGTCGAGACGATCGACTGGTGTAAATTCTTCAAGTAGTAAAATCCTCTGCAACTCTGTTGACGTAGGCAATTTGCCGAACTATGTAAATCTGTGTGTTTCACTGTGTTACTGTTTTCATGTGTGAATTTTCTCGTTCTACTTTTTGCTTCATCAAATATTGTTCTTCTATTTTATTTTATATATACCACAACAACTACAACTATATTCTTTTTAAAAATTGTAAGTTTTCAATTTATTATTTCAACTTTTATCTTGCACCATCGTTTACATTTACATTTTTTATAAGACTCAAGTTTGTTGCTAGTCATATTTATTTAGTAACACTACATGCTTCAACCATAGCCGGTTCAGTTGTGGTAGTATGAAATTTCTCGTTAGATCGTGATGATTTTCATTAAATACTCTCGGGCAACTCCCTTTTAATGAACCAACTTTAACCACAAAACAATATTCTCATAATCTTCTGCTACCCAATTCTTGAACTTTTTTAAATACGTTTCATCACTAAACATTAAAAAGTAACACAATTATATTATTATAATTTCTAAGTTAGCTAGAGTTTCTAGCATCACTATCCAATTCAAGCTGCAGGACTCCAACATTATCTTCTCTTTCAATTGGTTAGTTTGGTGAGTCGCACATTTTAAAGCCTAAAACAAGGATCTTCAATGCAATTCAATTTCATTATTTTGGCGACATATTATGCAAGGAGTTTGATGAAGCCTCACGAACTGGCCAATTCAGCCACACAAATTTGATCCGTCAACATGAAAAACACCTCATCGTTACAAATCGATTTCAAAAAGAGAACAGCTATAATTAGATAAGACAGATGATAATGAGAATAATGATGAAGAAGGTTGATTATGATACCTTTAATTCACAAAAAGAACTCATTGAGCTTTCGCATTATACTTGACAACATTAATTCTAAATTGTCCAAGAATTCCACATAAGATTCCAATGTTAGATGAAACATAACAAAAAAGTAGCCCTCATTCTCAGAACAAACAACACTTATCAAACGAGGCATTAGCATAAATGGCACAAGAAAATAGCAACTATTGCAGGGAATAAGCTGGAAGATCAAAAGTGAACAGAAAGTTATGACCTGAAATCTGACACAAAATCAAAGACTCTTTAGCCTGATAACCTGCAACACTACTTTGTTGAACTTCCTTAAATAGCAGAAAAGTTATTGCCCACGATTTATTTGAGAATAGCAACCTCCAGTAAAACCATTTCGACAATTCAGCCAAAAAAAAAAGTATTACAAATCATTAGGAGTGAAAACAACGCAGTATGACAGTGGATTAGATCTAAAAAGAACGTATGCTATGTCAACAGATATTACTTCTAATATTATTTAATAATTTTTTGATCGAAATCAAAGAAAAAAGTTAGAGAAGGTGGAACCTGAGGACGAATGATGCGATCCATCTCCAAAAGGATATCTTCAACCGAGCAACGTCTCTCGCCAGATTGGTAGTGGGAGAACAGCTGGTAAGCATGCAAGAGATCATATGTCCGGGGGTAAGTAGAAAATGGGTTACACCTGTAGCCAGAGACAAGACATAAATAACTGTAATAACTGAAATATAAAATAAAAAGTGATAAAAGAAAATGATAGTATTGAATCCATGTCAATTTGCATTAATCTTCGCCTCAAAAGTTTCCTATTAAGAGACGGGCAATTCATTCTAACCAAAGTGATGGTAGAAATGAAATAGAAGACATAACGAGAGAAGTGAAGAGCGAGAAGAAAGAAGAAGAGGAAGTTTACACCACCAGTTTAAAGTGCTAATGCACTTAGGAAAAAGGGAGACAAAGTTGAAGTCACGTGCTCTGTGAGAGGGAGGGGAGCATCTAATGTGCAGGGCTGCCTGCTAGCTATGGCTGCGGGCGGCTATCCAGGGAGATCACATCGAAGAAGTGAAGAGGCAGAAGCTGCCGGTAGAAAGGACAATCTAGGGCACGCAAGAGTTGAAGCTAAGGAGAAGGATTTGTTTTCAAGTGACAAGCTAGTCATTCGTCAAGTGCAAGAGGTGAGTCGGTGCGACTTAGAGTAGGAGAGGGTGTGCCGCTCGCTGGGCAAGCATGCAAGAAAATCCAAGGGAGGAGGAGAAGCTTATTGTGACCTTGGAAGTGAATTGCACGAGTCTTATGCGTGAAGGTGGAGAGGGAAGTTCTGCATTCAAGGTGAAAATTTTCAGTCTGGATTCCGAACGTAGTGCAACATCTGGAGTCGAATGAATTTATCCCACGTGTAATGGTGGGTCCCACATACTAAGTAATTAAAAAAAAACCAAAAATTTAGTGGCCCGACCCACCCGTTCGACTAACCCGCCTTTTGGAGCATCCCACCTTTTAACGTATTAGGCTTCCGCGAATCAGGGTCATTCCACCTTTTGGTATATACCGCCATTCATCCTCACTGCTCTGCTAGGGTTTGTGGGAAGCTTCGATCCACAGTTTTTTCTCTCGTCGCTCATGCACGACAATGTGATAGGGTTAACTCTGGTGCTGCGAAGAACATGGATTTATCTGTCAAGGAAGAAATAGCGATGATGGGTTTCGAGAATAATGACGTCATTTTTGGGACGGAGGTGAGCTTATTTCCCTGAAATGTTATCGTTTTTTGTGTTGTACGTTATGTTATGGACGGATTCCAAAGTTAACTTCACGTTAGTTGCAATTTTTCCTTATTTTTTGGCTTATTTCCAAATTATGTAGGGTTTTCACTATCGGCTGATACATGAGTTTTGACTATCGTCTAACAATGACAGAATAACCCAATTATAAACTCAAAAAAACCTAAACCTGAAACTGGAATAAACGAAATCCTAACTATCGGGTTATTTCCATATTATTATTGGATTATTTTGAAGAAATACTAAAAAACCCAAGGACAACCTAATATATTTTTAGGATTACTCTGAAATAAACGAAAATAGTTTTAGGCTACTATATAATTATAGCAGAATAACCCATCTATAAACTCATAATAACCTAATAAAAACCCCAAAAATGAAACAAAAGAATTCATATCTATCGGGGTATATCCGGATTACTCTGAGGTTATTTTCGGATTTTTGTTGAAAAATCCCCAAATAACCAGAGAATAAGCCACTATTCAGAAAGAATAGCCTCAAATTTACCGAAAATTGGTTTAGAATCTTAACTAGTTGGTTATTTCCGAATTATTTGTGGGTATTTAGGGTTATCTGTGGGTTGAATAAATGTTAAATAACTCGAGAATAATTCATTATATCACTAGAATAAACTCATTATACACTACCGCCTAAACCAACAATAACTCCCAAAGGCCAAAAATGTCCGGTATTAAACTGAAATAAACTCCCAAGATGGTATTACCCTAATGTTATTCTGGTGTTAATTGGGTGTTGCTGTGTTGTCAAATTGTTATCAATATGTTGATATTTAGGTGTTCAGGGTGTGGTGTTATCTGCATATCCGACCGTATGTATGATATAATGTCTATCTGTAGTTCTCTAAGCCTGGAAAAACTTACAATGATCCAATTGTTGACATTTTTCATAAGACTATTGTCCACAATCAGTAATAAGCTTATGAACAATACGCGCCTACGGACATCATGTTGGATTCAATGTCCGCAAGGACCACAGTAGTTATTGGCCTAACTCGAAGAAAATTAAGATGAAGGATTATATTTGTGGAAAAGCTGGTCGCAAGAGGGAGTCTCAATTAACGAATAGTACAAATACAACTAAACAAAGTAGCATATAACATAACTCTAAACAGAATGTTAAATTACTAACATGTGAAGCATTGAGCCTCTGAAAGGTTAGATGTAACTTTGTAGGGTTCCAACCAGTATTTATTGGTCACCTAAGCATGCGACGTCTGGCCTCAGGAACAGCAAGCTATGCGCTCATAAAACCATAGCTGCGCAAAAATAAATAAATCAATATTACGATGTGACTGACATTAGAATGAATAAACTTTTTGGAAAGATGGATAATACACTAATCATTAGGAGAAAAACAAATCCATTTAGGTAACCCAATGGTTGGCCCATCTGTATTTTAATGGTGCAAGCATTGACTTGCTCAATGAAGAATTCACATATAATTGCAAGCCAATTAAATGAAACAAAAGAATCCAAATTCTCAGCAAATGAATAAAGCCCTTCAGCCACACCAAAATTGCTACAAAGGAAAAAATAAATTTGATAACAAGAACTTAATAAATAATTCATCGACTACACCGGAAGACTCTCCGAGTGACACATTAAGTAGTTCACTCTTCGTCTTCTTGGCATCCATACCACTTTGAGAGATTGTTTTTTCCAGCTTGTTGTTGGTCCTCTATTGGGCACGCCAATCAGCAAAACAACTTGATATGCATCAAAACTCCTTGCCGCTCAATCTGAATAGCACACAATCAATATCCCATCAATTCAAAATGTGTATAGTTAGGATATGATCTTGAGGATATGGGGGGAGTTCAAAAATTTGATGCATATTCAATTCTCTTAGTCTTCTTCATGTCTTCGGAAACACTAGGCCAAACCTTTTCTAGCACATCTCTAACTGTCAAAAGACGGCATCTGCAATTAATTCCCTTCTTGTTCATCAACCTACATGAGTAAGGAAGAATTTATTAACACTAACAGCATAAAAATTTTCAAAACTCTCCTTCAGATAACCTTTCTCAATAACTGTTAAATAACTCTGATATAACTCTGAAATAACCGTGAATTAAATCTCAACACAACCAAAAGTAACGTAGAAATAAACAAATAATAAGGCTACAAAAACCCAGTAAAAACCCGACCAATAAGCCTACAATAACCTACGAATAACCTAAAATAAGCATAATCGTAAACCTTATATTAACTCAACACAAGCCGGAGAATAACTTTCACGAAACCCCTAAACCAAAACAAACAGCAAAATAACCCCATGATAATCCAAGAATAACCTAATAATAAACTCCTCAATAAAACTTGGCTAACCAAATATTATCTCGAGAATACCCCCCACAAAACCAGGCCCTAATGCAACATTAACTCATAATTAACCAAAAAATAACCCAATAATGACCCACAAATAACCCAAGAATAGTCCAGATTAACTCGTAAAAAGAACAGAAAATCACGGCTACATTAGCTGAATAGTAGCCAATGAATAACCCATAATTAACCCAACAATTAACCAATAATTGCTGCCAAAAATAACCTACATTTAACCAATGAATAGCCTAGCAAGGAACCCCCAAGCATAAACCAAGAATAACCCAACTATGTATCAGAACAACGAACCAAAAATAATCAAGATTAACTCGTAAACAGAACAAAAAACCACGGCTACATTAACCCACCAAAAACCCAAGAATAACCCTTCAATAACCAAAAATTTATCATTAATAACTGTCAAAATAATCTCAATATAACCAGCGAATAACCTAGAAATGGACCACCAAGCATAAACCAATCCAGATTAACTCATAAATAGAACAAAACTCACGGTTACATTAACTCATAAGTAACCCAAGAATAACCCATAAATAACCCATAAATAACTCAACATTTAACCAATAATGACAGTCAAAAATAACCTAAATATAACCAAAATAAAAACTAGCAATGAACTCTCAGTCATAAACCATGAATAACTCGTGAAAAACCTATAAATACGCCAACAATAACATAAACTACCTGTCAAACTAAACTAAATTCAAAAATTTAACCAGAATAGAACGATCACATATACCAAGTAAACTCCGCTTCATTCGCCTCTGTATTCGACCTCTTCGCATCCTTCTTCTTCCTTTCTTTCCTTAACTTCTTTTTCGGCTGTTCCTGGTCACCTTTGTTGGCCTCCTCCAACTCCGATCTTACGAGCTCTTCCAACTGCATATTCTTCGGATCATCGAACTTTATTTTCTTCGCCTCTTCTTCCAACTGCATATTCTTGATGTACTCCAACTTCATTCTCTTACTGGCTCGACACTAACCTTCCAACTCTTATAGCTTTGACACTAACCTTCCTACGCTAGAACACCAGCGGAATCCTAGCAGATTGACGATGGGAGCTCTTTAAATCGATGTCGTGGAAGCCAAAATAGTTCTCGATAACCTTATTTCAATAGGCGGGATACTCCAGAAGTCGAATTAGACGAACAGGCGGGTCGGGCATTAAATTTTTTATTTTTTTTAATTACTTAGAGTGTGAAACCCACCATTACACGTGGGATAAATTCATTTGACTCAGGATGTTGCACTACATTCGGAGTCTGGACTGAAAATTTTCACGCATTCAAGAGAGAAGTGTCAAGCGGCAACAGTGAGGAGGAACTTCTGCTCACGTGTTGGAAGTAGTGATTCGCGTGCGAGAGGTGCGGCTAAGCTGTGAAAGGAAGAGTGAGGCCTTATTTGATTTAATTAGCTTATTGTTATTTAAATTATATGAATTAAAATTAGTAATTTCAATTTCACAAAAGTTTGAATTATATGTTAAAAGAGATCGAGTTTGGTGTCTATGTAAAAGAAGAGAAAGTGAAGAAAGTTTTTTGTTTTATTTTTAAAATTATTTTAGTTAAATTAATGTTATATAATATTAGTATTAGTTGCAATGATTAAACTTAAAATCGAAACATTGAAATCTTAATTAAATAATATAACAAGACAATGACTAAAACTAATAATTACTTCAAATATAATTAAGTAGAATGAATATTTTATATTTTATAAGTTTTATTTTGAGGAGGGTATATGGGATAAGAGCAAGGAAATCATCTAGGATCGAGATGGGTACTTTTATTTCTAAATTATGATGTTAATATTGCATTTCTTAACTCGTACTAAAATGATATTTGATATATCTCCAAAAAATCTTCCATTTACACGAATCTCGAGGCATGAGACAGATCTCGAGATTATTTTTGAGCAAGAAATATTCAAACCTCAATGAAAGCTCATCAATAACTCTGAATTCAACAAATTTACACTTAAACTGACTGGCTCGATAAGAATAACCCAATGTTACCAAAATTAATCAAATCCGAGTCAAATCAGACTCAAATCAAATCATTAAACTATGCTTGGAAGTTTTTTGTACATATTTATAAGGCTAAGCGAATGTCGAACCTAGCAAATCTATAGTTGAATCGAGCGTCTCGACAAAATGAATAGAACGAGCTCAACATTGCTCAATTCTGACATAGTTAAGGCCCTCAAATGCCCATCAAACTTTGTCTGATCGAATGAAGCTCTCCGGATCGTCCAATCATAGTGGTTCATATTCCTGCATTAATTACACTCATAAAACTATAAATAAAGCCTCACCACTCTCATGAGGGGGGAGCTTGAGGCTTGAGGAGAACTTACACCTTTGAGAAGAAACTGAAGTCCAGCACCATCCCTGTTGTCGTCAATCGTCGTCGACCAACGTCAACCACTGCCGCCCGTCGTCAACCACTGCCGACCGTCGTCAATAACGATTGACCGCCGTCGAGCACTACTGTAGCTGACAACCATCGTCTACCATCGTCGATCACCACCAACCACCGTCGACCACCACCAACCGGACACCGCCAGTCGACATTATAACTTGGAAAAACTAGAACCTATTTCTCATCTATGGGACAAGAGGTCTCAGTAATCATCAAGCTATAATGGATATTTACAACTGGGACAGACACGTGTTTTTTCTGTTTACGGGTTTTCAACTTAAAACTTCTAGTTTCATTATTGGTTGTTTTCTTTTTAATCTGAGTGTGTATTGAATACTCGTGCAACGCTAAGACAATAACATATTAATCTACCGCTGTGAATTTTTTAAGAACACATCAGTTTGGCGACGTCTCTATGAACATTTCAATCCCACCGCTGAAGTACTTATGTGAATTACTACACAGTCATCAGACATAATATTCATGACAACTGAGCATCCCACTCCAACACCCATCGTTCCGGGGAGAAGACACAAAGCTAATGGCCCCATGCCTTCATCTTCCCGGCCTGAAAGACGTTATCCTGCCAAGCAAAGACATTTCAAGTTCTTCTATAGAAGACCGAATGCGCAGAATGGAGGAGTCTCAAATAGAGATCCTACAGCTCCTATAAGGGGCTCAACAGTCGCTGCCCACACCGTTGAATAAAATTCATTTACCATTAACTCGATGACTAACGGGAAACGCAGTACTCGTACAAAATCGTACCGGCCCCCCTCCCCAGCAAGGAACACTTCCCCTACCAGGTTGTGATACTTATTGTCGCAAGTTCAACTCATCCATCTAGCACAGCTCACCTGGCACCTCAAAATCTTGTTGTCATTCAAAATGATGTCATTCGTAACGAACTACGACTCCTCGTCCGGGAAAAGTTCTCTCTAAAGAAAAAGAAAAGCTTCCCCACTCATTGTAACTTCCATGAATCCTCTCCCTTAGTAGATGCAGTCCTCGAACACCCCATCTCAATAGGCTTCAAGCTTCTGAATATCAACACCTATGAAGACATAACTAACCTCTATGAGTATATTGATCATTGCCGAACCATTATGCACATTCGGCGTGCGTCTGATGTGCTTCTGTCTCAAGTGTTCCCGGCCAATCTTAAAGGACAGGCTCGAACATGGTTCAACTCTCTTCCAAGAGACACTGTAAACGCCTTTAACGAGCTTGCTAGACTATTTGCGGAGTAGTTCATGGCAAATCAGCGAATCATCAAAGATTCATCCAATCTCTCAAAAATTCGTCGAAGTGAAGGAGAGTCACTAAGGAATTACTTCAGCAAGTTTTCCACTGAAGCTCGTTAGATTTCGAGAGTGGATCTGGAGTTACTAAGAGGAGTCCTCCTTAGGGTGCTCCTCTCAAGACCCTTCTACTCATCACTGATGCATGAGAAAGTTCGTTCTTATGTTGACCTTATCCACTGTGTTGAGACTCAAATCACTGCAGATGAGACTATCAGCGCACATAAAGAGCAGTTTGAGCAATTTGAGGGAAAGCACAACAGTGACACCGGAGGCAATAATCAATCTTCGCAATAGAGAAAATCTGAACAACAGAGAAATCGGGACCTCCTTTCCCAACATACAGGTCAGCGAAGTGAGCATCGGCCTAAGAAAGAGTGGACACCACTCAATATGTCGCATGTTAATGTACAGATGGTCATCAAAGATGAGAAAACTATTAAGTGGCCTCACCCCCAAAAACAACACTCGTGGAATCAAGAAATATACGGTTATTTTCATCGATGTCGTGGTCATACCACTGAAGCATGTAAGCAGCTCAATGAAGAGATTGAAAGAATGATTCGACAGCGATATCTTGGCCGATTTGTGCAAAACCAGTTAGTATCGATAATGCTCCGACTAGGAGGGGCAACATACACAAAAGCAACAACATGGTGGTCACCCAGTCATGGGGAAAATTCAAACAATTGTTGGAGGCCCGTTGCTAACCGATCAAGTCCTTGTCACTACACATGGTGAACCAGCGTAAGAGAAATTGCGTCTTGAGCCTATCACTTTTGATGATTCCAATTTGGAAGGAGTCTGAGTTCCCCACCAAGTCTCTCTCGTCATTAACACAAGAATTGGCGAACCCTGCTACAACGTAAAGAGGATCCTGATCGACAATGGGGGTAATTCAGAAAATTGTTGGAGGCCCGTTGCTGACTGATCAAGTACTCGTCACTACACATGCTGAACCAGCGTATGAGAAATTGTGCCTTGAGCCTATCACTTTTGATGATTCCAATTTGGAAGGAGTCTGAGTCCTCCACCAAGACCCTTTCGTCATTAACGTAGGAATTGGCGAACCATGCGCGTAAAGAGGATCCTGATCGACAATAGGAGCTCTGTCGATATATTGTTCTACTCCACTTTCCTCAGTTTTGAACTGACAAGGGAAAAACTTCAACCTACATCTGGTTCATCATACGATTTTGGTAATCGACTTGTAAGGATAGAGGGAACAATAAATCTCTCCATTGTCATGGTAGATTTTCCTCAACAGACAAGCTGCTCAGTCCAGTTCATCGTCATCAAGTAAAAATCAGCATACAATGCCAACTTCGGTAGACCCCTGCAATCTATCTTTGGCATCGTGACTTTTGTGTTGCTCCTGAAACTCAAGCACGCTCAACCACGCTTGGCAATGACGCTTAAAACAGAAAAATTTGATCTTCGAGATGAAGATGTATCTCAACGGGCTTCTGTCGTGGAAGAAATGGTCCACATCCCACTCTCCAATGAACACCCCTCGAGAATAATGTCAATTTGTTCCCTACTCTCCAATGAGCAAATAACAGAATATGTAGATCTTCTCCAAAGAAACTAAGGCATTTTTCCATGGATCCCGACCGACATACCTGAAGTTGATCCCGAAATAATCATGCACTCATTAAAGGTAGATCCAACCTTTAAACTGGTCATCCGGAAGAAGCTCAATTACGGCCCAGTTCGCTTAAAAGCTATCAAACAAAAAGTCAACAAGCTTCTCGAATAAAAGTTCATAATGGAAGTGCACCACCCCGCATGGCTAGCCAATGTCGTCATGGTTAAAAAAAACTAATGGTCCATGAAAGATGTGTCAACTCTACCGACCTCAATAAAGCTTGTCCGAAAGATGGCTTCCCCTCCCGCGCATAGATTAACTCATCGATGTCATGTCTGAACACCAGATGCTTAGATTTATAGATGCATACTCAAAATATAATCAAAGAAAGATGAATCTGATAGACGACGAAGCAACCTTTTTCAAATAGATAAAGCTTTACAATGCTATCAGGTTGTCAATCGGTTAAAAAATGTCGGTGCAACATATCAATGTCTCGTGAACAAGGTCTTCAAAGACCTCGGGCATACGATGGAGGTTTACATTGATAACATATTAGTAAAATGTCTGGAAGCGTCTCAACACATTTCTCAACTGGAGAAGTGTTTCCAACTTCTTCGTCAGTACGACATGCAACATAACCCAACTAAATGTGCTTTCATAGTCACATCGGGAAAATTTTTGGGATTCATTGTTACTCATCGAGGAATTGAGACAAACCTAAAAAAATCAAGGCGTTGAGAGACATAGTGCCTCCAAGAAACATCAAGGACGTGCAACGTTTGAATGGCAATATAGTCGTTCTATCCCACTTCTTGGCTCGTTTGGAAGATAAGCATTTGTCATTCTTTCAAGATATTTAAAGGTGCTCAGAACATCGATTTTCAGTGAACAGATGACTGTCAGATCACTTTCGAGCAACTCGAGGCGTATCTGGCTTCACTGCTCCTCATAAAGCCCGTCTAAGGGGAGATGTTATATATCTACATGGTTATTTCACCTCACACTATAAGTTTTGTCCTAGTCAGAGTGGAAAGCTCAGTTATAAAGCCAATCTACTACGTCAGCAAGATCCTTTCTAATATAAAAAGACGTTATCCGATGGCGGACAAGACTGCACTGGCTCTGGTATTATCAACAAGAAGACTTCGTCCGTACTTCCAAGCCCATGTTATTGGCATCTACACACAATTCATTTTGAAGGTTATCCTATAAACGCCAGAAGCATCACGAATATTATTTAAATGGTCGGTAGAATTCGAAAATTTTGACATTCATTATCTACCACGACCAAACATCAAATCACAGGTGTTGGATGAATGTACAATGTTTGCTTCTGATGGCCTCCTTTTTCCCATCCACGCCCACCTCGACAAACACTGTACATGGAAGGAGCATCTGGAAACTTTAAAGCAGATGCTGGAATACTACTCATCTCCTCAAAGCAAGACATATTCGAGTACTGTATAGGCTTCGTTTGAAATTTCCAACCACCAATAATATTGTCGGGTATGAAGCCCTCGTCGACAGAGTAAAACTTATCATCAATTGTGAAATACGAAATATAGTTATCTACACTGATTCTTAGCTCATTGCATCCCAAGTAGAGGTAGAACTTGAAGCTCATAACTTACAACTGATGCAGTATGTCAGTCTAGTAAAAACACTTCTCACCTGAATTGAAACATACCAGCTCTTCATATACTTCGGAAGCATAACACACGAGTCGATGTCCTCTCCAAACTTACTTTTTCAACAATTGGAGATCTATGTAAAAGAAGGTGCATCAAGGAGAATACATTTTCCTAGCATCCAGAGCATCCAGAACCCATGGGTGATACTATTTATAGATGACTCAAAGGTGTCATCTTGGATGGATCACATCATCTCCTTCCTCTGAAACGAAACGCTGTCAGACGATGCTACTGTGTTAGTTCGCCTCTGACGCCTGGCTGCTAACTTTATCCTTATTTGGGAAGAACTATATAAAAAGGCATTTGTAGTTCCATACCTGAAGTGTCTTCCCCATCTGAAACTGATTACGCTCCACGAGAGGTTCATTATGGAATATGTGGGGAGCATCTCGGGGGTAGAGCTCTTGATTTTAAAATGATGAGACAAGATTTCTACTGGCCCAAAATCAAGCAAAACACATTGGAGTTTGTAAAAACCTACAAGAGTTGTCGACTGCATTCTAATCTTCCGCTCGCACTGCCAGTAGAACTCACGTCATTTCTGAGTCTGGTCTTTTGCCCAATGGAAGATAGATATCATGGGACGGTTTTCAATAGCTACTGGACAATGAAAATTCATCACCTTATTTGTCGATTAATTCACCAAGTGGGTAGAAGTAGAGCTGCTCGGCTAAACTGAAGCTAATGTCAAACAGTTTGTCCGGAAAAACATTATGTCGCTTCGAGCTCCCCGCGATAGTTATCACTGATAATGGACTCAATTCTCTGAAAATGTCTTCACAGCATTCTGCAAGGATCTTCACATCCAGCTGGTGCACACTGTCATGGCACATCCACAAACGAATGAACAAACAGAGGTGACAAATCGGACAGTGCTCGAGGGTTTGAATACTCGTCCTAAAAAAGCTGGGGGCAGTGGGTGGAAGAGCTGCACAACGTCTTTTAACTTTATCGCACCACCTCATGACCAACTGGGGAAACACTATATAACATGTGTTTTAGAACCAAAGCTGTCATCTCAGTTGATATCAAATTTTCAAGCCCATGAGTTAAAACTTTCTACTCGGATAGTAACGAGGAAAAGTTCTGAGAACATTTGAATCTCCTTCCAAAAACACGTGATGTGACCCACCTTAGAGTTGTTTCCTACCAACAAAGAGTTGCTCGTCACTTCAACCGGAGAGTCAATCATCGACATATCTTCATCGGTGACCAGAACTTTGCATAATATTGAAGCCGTTAATCGTGGTCCTTAATGCAACAAACTGTCCCCTCTCTAAGAAGGCCCATATATCGTGGCTATCATGATCAAGTTTGAAACCTTCAAGCTTAAGGATTCAGACACGAAAATCCTGCTCGACCTGGAATGAAGAGAATTTTCGCAAGTACTACCAGTAATATTCTAGTCATGTAGTACATGTCTGTTATTGTCTGTTATTACATCGCATCTTGATATTAGTGTTAATGTATCTCAAACTTAATAAATTGATATCATTCACTTGTTTTCCTCCACATGGAGGATACCTCTAGAAAATGTAACGGCTCATTCATGAATCACATCATGCTCTCGACCCAAGAAATACGCAACTTTGGTTGCATCTTAGTCAGAGCATGATCAATTATGAGATTTGATCTAATCTATTCCATATAGGTTAGCATTGTCGAGTTTTACTCAATAAGTAACCCTAGATAACTTAACAGTTCTTGGAAAACTGCACCTGATCCCTTCCACATAGGTTGGTAAGTGAGTAATGCTCCAACAAACAACCTTGGATGGGTTAAAAAATCCTTGGTACACTTCCATTGGCTTCTCAAATTCAGATTAATATCATTTAGTAATACTCTGATGCACATCCCTAAGCAAGTCAAAGACCCCTGGCAATTTATCTCCGTAGTAACCTCCTCACAAACTAGAACTTCTAAATGATATATGGTATTATCTGTGGCAATAAAAGAAAATGTTTCAATATTATCACACACACAAAAAAAATTCAGAGGGCAAATAGCCAAAAAAATCAAATAACTAAACAAGACGATCAACATGCATCCTCATACAACGTCATTTTGACAAAATCTGAAAATAATAGCTACATCTGTGGTTTGAACAACATGATAAAAGCAAATACGCTGCAAGCAAATATAAAAGAGTAGAGCACTAATTGACATCAACGTTCTCCTTAACCCCCTCGTCGTCGTTGAACAGCTTCTTTAATTCATGATCAATGTCCTCATCGTCTGAATTTAAGGAAGGATCCTCTAAAGTTTAGCTGGGAATGAGTCCCTCCACGACAATCCCGGTTCAAGGTAGCCTCGCTCGACCCCCTTTCAAGAAACCCCGGATGAATCTGTGAACCACTTTTGCTGCTCTGTTACCTCAACATCAAGTCCCCGATCACGAGTCTTTTGAACATGGTCTTGAATAATAGTTTTGAACTCAAACGAACTGTTTTTGATTAACCTGTGCAACATCAACGTCCTTCATAGATCTCAAAAGTCGGATCTCTTCCTCCTGGGCTGGCACCGTCGACTTAAGAGATTTCACGTTCTTATTACTTTCACTAAGATCGGCTCGTGTCTCCACTAACTCCTCTTGAAGTCTCTCCAGAACCTGAAGCTGCAACGAGAAGAAAGTCGTCATTGTTGAGGGTTTTATCCTACACTCTGTTAACAATGATTCCAGAGCTATGACTCCTTCAACCCCGGATTTATATCGACGTTTATACTCGCCTTGGAGATATTTGATCTTAATAAATTTATAGTTTCAGTTTCTCATAGTCAATCCTAGCCCCATCTAGATTACTACTATTTTACCCATCTAGAAAAAAAGATGTCTGATTCAGACAGATGAAATGATTATATAACAGTAGAAGATAAAAGAAATTTACAAAACTCTCGGTCTTGAAGAGCCTAATACATTTCATGAGACAACACATTCTCAGAAATATGAATAGTCGAAGGACTGAAAGGGACTTCCGGGATTCTTTAACCCTCTTTTGTTGTTTCTGAGGGAGTAATTCACAGTCATAGTTTGTTGGGAGCCGCTTTGAGGATGCTATGGGCGCTGGCTCGGAAGGTCTCTTATATTTTTTTTATTGTTACAGTTGTGGATGGTTGGGGTGGAATCAAAGTTTGGCCTTGAACAATGATTTCTTGCCCATAAATTCATAACTATATTGCATCTCAAGCTGCATCTCGTTGAAGTCACGAAATTCTAACACCCGCAATATTCACTCCTCGGCAATCTCAAGATGGACAGACAACTGTTGGAACCTTTATCGTCTCTCACGGAGCCCCCAATCAATCTTTGTAAAGAAGAATCTCACAGAACATTGTCTTATCGGTTCCTTAAAGCGAAAATCCAATGTCTTGTGCTTAAACATCACACGATCATGTGTGTTACTAAAGAACCTGCACAGCCGCGCTAAAATTGTCGGCGTTAATGTCGGCACGCGACTTCTGAAGAAAACAGCCAACTCGATAATGGTTGTCACCACCTGGCAAAACAGCTAAGCAACGCAAACTGCAAACACCTTCATGAATTCAAAAACTCGGTTACAGGCGGAAATCATAGGCCAACTCTCAAAGTTGCCACATGAACATCAATATACCCAAGGGAAGGAGAATATGTTCGATCAGTTGAAATTGTCAATTTCACCACCATATTGTTTGGGAAGTAATATTTCTTTCAAAACAAAATCAAATTGCTCTCCATCAGAATTGACGCCGCATCCTCCAAGTTCTGGCCCTTCATTTGATTCTTAGCAAGGGATGTTCTCCAAATGTTGGCATTTCCACAATGTGAAAGAAAATCCTATTGCTCGTCTGTTACACTAGACGGAGACGACTTTCATTTTTGCTGCAACACGAAAGAAGATCAGGTTGTTCGTCTGCTACACAGGACAGAAAAGACTTTCCTTTTTGACACAACACAAAAGAAAATCTCGTTGATCGTCTGCTACGCAGGACGAGGATGACTTTCCTCTTCGTCACAACAGAAAAGATTTTGTTGTTTGTCTGCTACACAGAACAAATACAACTTTCATTATAGCAATGCGAAAGATCTTATTGCTCGCTTGCTACGCAGAACGAGAACAATTTTCCTTTTGATCGCAACGTGAAAGAAGATCACGTAGCTCGTCTGCCACGTAGGACGGGAACGACTTTCTTCTTCGAGAAAATCTCGCTAGCATAAAACTCCAGTCTCCATTTTTTTCCTTGCATTCTCCTCATTCTCCTCACATGTGATTCTTCCCCTCATCAATGTCTCTATTTATAGACTTGAGATGAGCCCCAACATTAAATACAATTGAATTAAAAGAAAAATTGAAATCCTTTTCATATTGACCTTCTAAATTTTCTCATTGCAAATAAAAGAAAAAAATAACTATTTTAAGGAAATATATATGTCTGCACAAATTCCATCTTTTCAGCTACCAAAATAGACTAAAATTCCTATTTTTTGACTAAATTTGATCCAATTTCGGTGGTTCGAATTCCTAAACCCCACTATAAAGGCTCCCATGGTTCGGCTACTCCAGCTCCAGCGATTCGCCCGCAGTTCGGATCCCCGCAGACAAATCGAATTCCCGTGGCTTCAGATTTTGGCTCCCATGATTCGGCCCGTCGGCGCATTCCCAACTTCTAGCTTCCCAGACGACCCGCTTTTTTCTGCCTTCCCAACTTCGACCTGTCCTCCTTGCCTTCTTCTGCCTTCAAGCTTTGGGCCACCAACCGACCTGGATGGCCCGTTTCCCCTCCCAACTTCGGCTCGCCGACCAGCCTTACCAGCTTCTTCCCGTCGGACTAAAATTGAACCAAACAAAAAAAAATCTTAATTTTTTGTCCTTCGTAGGGATCAAACCCACTTCCTGCCGCTTTAAGCAAATACCACCAACCAATTGAGCTAAGCGTTATTGCTTTAATAGATAAAGTTTTATATTATTCTTATCTAAATACTTATCTTAATAAAGTATTAATATATATATATATATATATATATATATATATAAGAGCACATCCTCCCATAGAGATATATATATATTCTTATCAACTCTATTAGGGTTTCGACTCACGGCGAACCTTGGCGACTGTTACGGCATTTTCGCATCAGATCCTAGATGTGTCTTCTCCGGCATCGTCTTCTCCTCATTGTGTCTTCTCCGTCGTTGTCGGCTCGCGTGGTCTGCTTCAACGTCAACTGCGGCTCGCATCTTTCTGCATCTCGCCACCGTCCGTCGTCTGCTTTGCACGTTCGCATCTGCATCTGCATCGAATGTGCGACTTGTGTCAGTGTCTTCTATGTCTTCTACTTCGCACGCTCGTGTCTGCCTATTTCCACGCCGACGACTGCATATCGAGACTTTGTAGCAGGAGGCGTCGACGTCTGTCACAGATTTCGTTTTTTATTTCGACGCTGCGCCCACCCCGACAAATTCTCCAGCTTTGTTTCGTCTGCATGTCGGGGACCTCGCAGCAGGCGAACGCCGACAGATCTCCCTGCACTGATAGTGCTCCCTTCTTATTTTGGTTGAACCGGACAAAGCCTCATTTGCCCACTTGATGAGTAACCCTCAGGTGGAGTCCGCGATTGTCTTCCCCTCAAGCTATAAGGATTGTCATGATGATACAGATGATTGTTCTTTTGTTAAGAAGGGGAGTAGGAAATGTGAGAAAGCAGCAATCTTTTTCTCTGACTTAGAAATTTCAACCCTAACGGAGAAATTCAAATTTGCTCTTACTGAAAAATTTCAGTGGGGGCACCAACCTATGGAAGCTATCAGAATGAGTGTTGATGATCTTAAACTAGTAAGCAAGTAGAAAGTGAGACTCATGGATGAGAGACATGAGATGATTCAACTAACCGTGACTAAAGACTATACCCGGATTTTCTCCAAGAAATATCTTAATATCGCAGGCAAATCAATGAAATTACTCAAGTGGTCTCCTAATTTTGACCCAAATCAATAACCTCCCACCGTACCGGTATGGTTTAGTCTACCTGGTCTCAAGTTGCACTTTTTTTTTTCATCATCAGGGACTACTCTGTTGTGGTCATCCTTGGGGACCCTATAAAGTTAGATCTATCCACTTTCAATCTAACCAGACCTTCTGTGGCCAGAATACATGTGGAAAGGGATATTACTTTACCTGATGTTACTGAAATCTGGCTGGGCACAACTCATAATGGATATTGGCAACAAATTATCATGGAACACATACCTCCATATTGTACCCACTGTAAGATGTTAGGGCATACCATTGATAAATGTCATAAGCTTCAACTTAATTTGAAATCTAAAGTTCAAGTGAATCAGGATGGGGCTAATCCCACTGCTCTGGACATTTTAGTTCCACCTGGATAGGAAACTACTAGACAGAAGGTGTTTGTTTCTCCTGTGGACCCCCATAATAATGATATTA
>NEWO01000647.1:198556-220701 GCA_003013225.1 Phalaenopsis aphrodite
GCAGAAGCAAGACTAAATTGGGATGACCCTCACTTTATCCGCGCTCTAGTGAGTTTGGGTTTTTTTTATTTTTATATGCACCCTTTTTGACTTTTTTGTGTGTTGTACCGTGTGGGTTAGGTGCCTATTTTTTAGGCCCACTCATACAACCAAGCTGTATCTCTTCTATTTAATATATTAACCCTTGGATTTTTTTTCAATATATATATATATATATATGAATATATTGATATGTATGCAAACAAAAATGAAAAAGCTATAGATTTGGATATTTTCAGACAATGAATTTGATCTTGCCTGAAAATAAAAGGAAAACCAATACATCTTTAACAAATCTCCATCATTTGACACGAATCTCAAGTCATGACATAGATCTTGAGATGATTTTTTTAGTAAGAAATATTCAAACATCGATAAAAAATCATCCAGAACTCTGAATTCAGCAAAAATACAGTTAAACTGACCGCCTCAACAAGAAGAACTCAATGCTACCAAAATTAATCCAAATCGGGTTAAATAAAGCTCAGATCAAATCATTAAACCACCCTTGAAAGTTTTTCGTACATATTTAGAAGGTTAAACAAATGTTGAATCGAGCGTCTTGACAAGACAAATCGAACGTGTCCATGATTGTTCAATTCTGACATTGTTAAGGCACTCAAATGTTCATCAAATGTTACCTGATCGAAGAAAATTTTACAGATCATCCGATCAAAGTGGTTCATATTCCTATTTTAATTGTACCCAGAATACTATAAATACTGTCTCAACATGAAAGGGGAGCTTGAGGGTTGAGAGATAACTTAAAGTTTTGAAAAGGAACTGAAGTCTAGTTCCGCCCGTCATCATCGATCGTCGCCGCAAGCCGTAAGTCATCGCCGACCATCGCCAACACCCATTGACCATCGTCGACCACCGCCAACTGTCGACGATCGTTGTCAACCATTGTCGCCCGCCGTAGACAAACATCGACCGTCGTCGAGCACGACCACCGCTGACCGTCGTCAATCACCACCAATCACTACCGACAACAACAGATCGGACGCCGCCACTAAATGTTCTCTTGAAAAACCTAGACATTTTCCTATATATGAGACAAAGGGTCTCTGTAATCATCAGCCTACAATATATTTTTACAACTAGGTCAGATCCCATGATTTTTTCACTTTATTAGTTTTTCATAAAAAAACTTCTGGTGTTATTACTGATTATTTCCTTTTATCTGAGTGTGTATTGAATTCTCATGCAATGCTAAGATGATAATTCATTACTCTACGTCCGCGGATTTTCTAGCATTATCGATCATCTGTACCTGTTTTGGTTAACTCTAAACCCCAGATCGAATCATGACAATAGTAATATCAGAGAAAGATTTAGAATGAAATAATATAATGAAGAAGCTAATAGGATAATTACAATTAAAATTTTCAACAATAAAATTGAAAACATGTTAACACTAACTAAATCATATTATTAGTTGAGGCAAATGGAAGCACCTGAGATTATAAAAAAAGTTTGGTTGGAAATGAAGAAGTACCACATGCTATAAATATGAACATGAATGGTCTCACCCACATTATAACAACAATGATAGTTGATTCAAAGGACTAAATCATGGGTTGGTGGTAATGATAGAGTTGTGATGGATAAGTATTTAAAGATATTTTATGATCTAACTCCATCTCTGTTCAAGGAAATTAAAGATCTGATTGAAGCGGAGAACTGCCTCATGAGGATAGAAAAAATACTGGCAGCATCGCAAATTTGGATGAAAGAAAAGTATCGTTAGCTACATTTACGCAAGATGAAGAAGCCAAAGGGTAGATATCTTGGGTCAAATCATGAAAAGGTAACTATGAGTTCACTACACTATTAAGGCATGCACCACAACTAATAACTACTACAGAAGAGAAATGCTACAGATTTCGTTAGAGTTTGAAGGATTCGTTCAGGAAATAGTTAGTGTCATTGAGGATTGATGACTATTCAGTGCTAGTTGAGTGGGCTAGATGGGTAGAGATTGATTATCAAATTACTCATAAGCATAACAAAATGCACAAAAGAAAGAGTATTGAAGGACGAAATGTGGATCAATCAGAGGAATCAATTGAGAAGAAACCCAAGTTCAGCTCAAGTGAAATTTAGTAGAGGTACGACCAAGAGCACTGTAGTTATTTATGTTAAATGTGAAAGACAACATAAGGGTGAATATTTCATTGTCCCCAAGACATACTACTTGTGTTGTCAGCCTAGTCATATTGCTAGATATTGCCCTTTACTTTCCCTAAAACATCAGAAGAGCAATTTGGTGAAACTTCTTCACAGAAGACTGCAGGTGCGCAAAGAATAATAAAGTCTACAGCCTCAGCTCCTACTCAAGCTCAACCAAGAAAACTTGTTCAACCTTGAGTTTACTCCTACACTAGTACAAAGCCTGAAGAAACTATTGTTGATGTTGATGCTACTAGTAATTAATGAGTGTTATGTTTTATTGCATATTATAGGAGTATAATTTTAGTGTGTTATTTTTTTAGGGGATGTGTCCCATTGTTGTTATAATGTTACCTTAAATTAGATGTAATGATAACATGTTTCAATTGTTGTAGGAAGTTAGTTGAGTTATCTTGTAATAAACAATTCTTTTACTATGTATATATTTCATCTTGTTTAGTGAGATTTAAACTTCTTCAAGAAAATTCATGAATAATGTAGATTTTTCCAACTTAATGAGAGTGATTTGAGGCTTGAGTAATGAATCATGTTCATATATTTTAAATTTTGAGAAACAAAAAAGAATTTCAACAAGCTTGTGTCAATTCAAATTAATCATTGCCTCAACAGTTTCTTTTTAAGAGTCAGGCACCTCATTCAAACCGAAGTGCGTAGAAACATGAAAAAGACAACTAAAAGTGAAGAACGAGCAAAAGGAAGAAGAGAAATTTTACGCCACCCGTGTGAGTGCTAGTTTACTCGAGATGGGAGATGAAGCTGAAGTCATGTGTTCTATGTCAAGGAGAGGAGACGCCCTATGTGTGGGGTTGCCTGCTGACTGTGGGTTCTTCTTTCGGTGTGTCGATCCTGAAGACGGCATCGAAGAAACAAAGAGGCAGATGTTGCTGGTAGGATGGACAATCTAGGGCATGCAAGAGTTGGAGCTGAGAAAGGTTTTCTTGCAGGTGACAAGCTGTGAGTTTTCACGTGCAGGAGGCGAGTTAAGTGCGACTTTGAGTAGGAGAGGGTGTGTCGTTTGTGAGGAAAGATTGCAAGAAAACCCTAGTTGAGCATCCTATGGAGGAGGAATAAGTGTATCATGACCTTGGAAGTAAATTGCACACGTCTCCTCAATGAAGGTCGAGAGGGAAGTTCTCTGTGTGCAGTAGAGTAAGTGTCAAATAGTTGTGCTGCGAGAATAACTCTTGCCCTTGTGTGCCAAAAGAACTAGCATGCAAATTTGATTTGCATAAAGGTGGTGCGACTAAACAGAGGAAGGAAGAGTAAAGGTTTATAATTGTTTTATTAGATAAGTTATTTTATTTACTTCGTTAAATATTATTCAATTCTATGAATTAAAATTTTTAATTTTAATCTGACAAATAGTTGAATTAAAGATTAAAGGAGATCTAGTTTAGTGATTGCGCAAAAGAAGAAAAGGTAGAAAAAGGTTAGTGTTTTATTTCTAAAAGTATTTTGTTTAGATTAATGTTATATAATATTAGTAGTAATTGTGAAAACTTAAATGTTAATTACAAAAAAATAATAAGATAATGATTAAAAATTAATAATTAATTAAAGTAAAATTAAGTATTGATAATAATTTAGTAACATGAATATTTTATATTTTGCAGATGTTGATTTAAAAGAGTGACAGAAGTTAAGAATAAGAAAATTGTCTAGGATTGAAGTGAGTACCTTTATTTTTAAATTATGGTTATAAGATTGTATTTCTTCTAAATCACTCGCATTAGAATGACATTAGTGAAGATACATTGATACTGTAAGTAGAATGTGATTGTTTTGTCTTATTATTCAAATTGGTCATCTAGAAATGAATATGAATAATTTACATAATTATATTCATTTAGCACACATGCATATTATAAAAGAAAAATATTAAATAATATTTAGAATGCAAATCAAATGATTTATACCATGTTTGTATGTGCATGATTGGCTATGATGGAATTCACTCATTCATAGTATTAATGAAAGAATGCTAAGGAATCCATGAATTCAAATGAAAAATGATATTGATACTGATGTGTCTTAATTGATACCATTTTAAATGGTGTTCATGTGACATTTGTATACAAATTTAAAAACTTATTGATATGTAAATGATACAGTAATAGATAGTTAATGTTTAGAATCACTTTAAATGATCTTAGTAGACAATACAAACATTCTAATGCTATTAGATTAATTTATATAAAATTTAACTGATATGCATATTATTTTTTTTCAATGTGCAGCTATAATTTAGGAGTATAAGTATTCCCTGACTAAAGTTAGCTCACAATTATTTTAAACTAACATTTCAAGTTTGACTATTTGATTAAAAGATGAAAAATATAGAAGAAAATGTCTACAGCAGATGTGGACAACCATAGATGAGTTAAATTTAATTGTATTGTTTTATTATACTTTCTTTCGCAACTCTTTCAGTTGTTAATTATTAGTTATAATAAATGAATATAACAAAATTAATTTTCACTATTCAACTGTCTGTGCCCGTTTTGATTAACTTCAAGCCCTGAGCTAAGTCGTGACAATAAATTAGTATAATTTACAAAAGTCATTATATAACTTTAGTGAGCTAACAAAGAAATCAGCAAAATAATAATTAATTTTCTCAATAACAAAAATAAAGCATCTCACCAATCATGAAAAGCACCAACTAATCCACGATCGTATATAGCTGACAGCGTATTATTCATGGTTGCTGGTACTATATTCATTACCCAGACAGGTAAGTTGCTTAGTGCCACAGAAAATCCACCATAATAAGCATTCATGTCCATAACATTCCTGATATCCACCTTGTTAATATCAATTAATCTCCAATACTGATTGACTTGCTCTTTCCAAAATTTTGTATTAAGTTCATACATCTCAGGAGAGACCTCTGTTCAGAAGAGCATGACATTATTCAAATTTAGCATCTAAAAAAAAAAAGATGTACATCATCGAAAGACATGATAACTAATTTCCAATGGTAGTATGCAGCAGACATACAGCTGAAAATGAAAATAGAGGGCTTAATTCCCAGTAAAACAAGCCCCCAACATGATATAAGAAGAACATAAAAGGAAGAGCATATATCCATCAGTTAAAAAAAAATAAGATAATTAAGTAGAAAAACCTCATTTTGTGATGCTAGTAATACGAAAGGCAAAGAAGCTTCAAAAGAATAAATTAGAGGGAAAAGAACAATTATTACTCATTTGAAAACCAAAAGAGCGAAATACAATTTTTATTTCATATTCCAATAGAACAAAAGGTACAAGTTTTATAAGAGATGCATTGCCTACTTAGTGGGCCTAGAATAGGAAGAAGCCTAAGAGATAAAAACAGTCCATAACAGTTCATAAATAGGAAGAAACAACAATGATATTATCCTACTCGATTACAATAAAGTATGGAATAAATGCAGAATTTTAAGTTCACTCAACACTAGGATAGAGTGGCAAGCAGAACAGCAGGTCAATGCGATTGTGACAAGATGACAGGGAAAGCACCAGCTTGCAGAAGCTGGAGGGCTACAGACAAATCATATAAAAGATGAAGGAATGCGAGCTGGAAGATACTAGACAGAGGGTTGATTGCTTGAAAACAATCGTGCATAAAAAAAGGTAGAATGATTCCTGGAATTAGTGAAGTGATGGCTGCAGTTTTCAGAATTGCTTCTTAAATTTATGTAATGTTTGTTGCCTTTCGATGCTCCAGATTTCAAGAATTTCGTAATCCATCTTAAGCTGAGAATATAAGTTGATCGTTCCTAGCTTGAAAAAAAAAGATAGTCAAATTATAATTGATCAAGATCTTCTGTAAAGATATTAGCAATGTCATGTTTTGATTAAGTGTAACTAATAATTTTCCTTGCTCAATATTCTGCTTTATAAAGTGTCTATTAATCTCGTCGTGCTTAAATCTATTATCGTGGACAAGATTTCTAAGTAAAATGGTAAAAGAAATCTGGTGGTCACATCTCATTATCATTGATTCTATATTGAAAACAATTAAATCTTTAAGAAATCATTTAAACCATAGGTCTTCAAAAATTTCATGCACCATGACCTTGAACTCTGCTCTAGTAAAATGCCCCAAGCAACAGATATATTACTTTTTACTTTTTCCATTAAATTAAATTTTCACATATAAATGAGCAATAATTTGCTGTGGAATTACAATCAATTATTGATCCTACCCAGGCAGCATTAGCAAAGATTTCTATATAAACATTAATCTCTTGAAGGATAAATTTTTTAACAAGTATCTTTTTTAAGATATTTTGTAACAGACCTAGCTCTCAACCATCAAGATATTACCCACTTTGGCATAATGGTCTCACGGTTTTATTCTATTGGTGTAACATCCTAGGAGGTTACCCATCCCAAGTGTGATATGGTATGAGCACGCTTAACATTGAAGTTTCTGATAAAATTTCAACTGTTATATCACGTGACACCTAAATGTTTGAGTTTAATTTCATTCTACTTTAGAGATTTCACATTTTTCACCACATAAGTAACAGAAATCCTCATCAATACTCTTAACCCAAAATCATCCACCAAGTCAAACAACCTTATCAATACTCTTAACCCAGAATCATCCACCAAGCTAAAAGAATTTTAGAAGTGGCTGCTACAGATTCAAGAGGTGGCTCTCACCATGTAACACTTCGTCCAACCTAATTTAAGAGGTCGCTCCCATGATGTAGTACTTTGAGAGTACATTCGTGGATATTTTTTTAGGGTACCTTCGGGTAAATTTTTTTTTGGTACCTTCGGGTGCGTTTTTGAGGATACATTCAGCTATTTTTTTTAGGATATGTCCAATCATGATAGTAATCTTGTTATGACTCTTAAAGAGATTAAAATGGTAAAATTTTGAAATAAAATCGAAAGGGATAAGTTTAACATGAAAGTTTAAAGTTTTATAAATAAATGAACTGCATTTTCTTTGATCATTCATGCATAGCATTGAAACAATAATTTAATACATAAAAAGATTATAATTGCCCATTAGAACAATTTTTTATTATAATAATGTTTTCCTTAAGAAAAAAATTATATGTTGATATATCTTATATGAAAGACTTGGTTTATAGAAGGATGACCACTGCTCTAGGTATTTATGATGATATTTTCCTTGTACTGTTTCTCTCGGATATTGTTATAACATTCTGTATTGGTTTGAGATTTGTCTTCAGATTATGCTCCTAGATATTTTGCTTTTATTGCATTTTATGGATATCAGTGGCTCTTTTATAAATTGGAATATTCTATAAAACTGTAAACAGTTATTTAAATATTTTCACCGTCCGATCATAGTTCCCGCCTTAATTAATTTTTAGCCCCGGTTCGTGGCTACATAAATAATTGTAGTGAAGCAAATTGGTAGAATTATGCAAGTATCCGTGTCAAGTAATAATACGGTTAAAAAGTACAGCATATCGATCCCACGAGAAAAGTATTAAGAATTATTTTGGATGGTGAATTTCTATTTTACTACACTTATAAACCTAGTTTAGCGCGATCACAAACAATAGGTTGTTTTCTAAAATCCTACTCAAAAGCAAAACAAAAAATAATGAGGTTGCAAAAGATAGAAAAAACAGCAAGGGATAAATCTTACAATTCTTCAAAGTATGTGAGGCTCACGAACTTGTGATTAGGTGTTGCGGTGATTAGTGGTTTTCCTAGACTTTCCCCGACGTAATAGTAGTCAACAAGGATAAAACGACCTCCTTATGTCTATGTATAGGTCAAAAAAATTATAGAATCCATAAAGTTGAGGCTTCCTCAATCCTCATACCATCCCGTAGATTTGTTTCGATCCCCTTTCTAGGTTGCAAAATGCGGATAAAAATATGTCTATTGTTACCCAGATTTTGTAAATAACCATTTCGTTCTACTACGCGACCGACAAGAACCATAGATCACGAAATATGTTAACATCCTAATTGGTCAAATCAGGAGTAAAATAAACTCTACAGTTACCACAACAACGAAAAATAGTCATTCCTCAGGAAAACGTTACAAGGAAAGAAATCATCCTAAAAAATAATGAATGCCACATATCGTGAATCACAGAGGCATGAAAAAAATTTAGTTACGCCTGCTAAAAAGAACATGGGAAAACATTTCATTAAAATCATTCTCGCAAGTAAAACTGAAGAGTAAAGACTTACAAACCAGAGCAGCAATCTCCTCTCTCATACAATAATCCACACAAAATCAATAAGAAAATAAAAAGCAATAGGTAGGAAAAACCGTTAACACCTCAACCCCAAGAGAGAAAGAGAATGTTAAGGAAGAAACTCTCCCAAAACCCTCACTTTTGGCTCCCCAGCCATCCCCGGGTCTCTCCTCTTTCAAAAAATGCCCTGAGATATGTTTTTTATAGCTTGATCCATGAATTTGGCAAAAACAATTATTGTCAAAACAGATTCTTGATCAGTTGGTGTGGTCATGCCAAAATGCGGTGTGACTATGCCGAAATGTGAATCAGGCGGCGTGATCACGCCTGATCCTGGCGTGGCCAAGTCGGCCCTCTGCAAACATGGGGTGGTCACGCCGGTTAGTGGCATGTTCGCGCCGCTTGTGATGATAGGATGGTGTGATCACGAAGCTTTAGGACTTTTTTTTTTTTGTTAGGAAACAGTGGTTTGTAGACAACAACAGGGCCATGTTCTATAAGCCGACCAGCTGAAATCTGGAGGGCTGAAAGCAGTAAGGCTAAAAGCTAGAGAACTGCAGACTGGAGGGCTGATTGTATGTTTGGAATAGTGCAAGACTGCAGGTGGAGTGATTTCTAAATATAAAATAGTGCTAGTTGTAGCTCCTAGAAGTGCTGCCTGAATTTATGGAAAGCTGGTTGTGGCTTTTGATTCTCCGGATTTCAAGCTTTCCACCATCTCATTGAAGATTTCACAATGAAATAAAACAATAGCACATAGCACAAGGCTTCCTTAGAAAAAAAAAAGAGAGAATCCATGGAAATAGAGGTAATGATCTAGAGAGGATGTGGTTTTGGAATAGTAGTGGTAAGATAATATGCGAGTTCAACAGAGTGTGGAAGAAGACAGGCGGCATTCGGCGGCTATCCGGACTGGAAAACAGCAATAGAACAACGATACGGCTAGGAGGATCCACAACCTATTCATGAGCAAGATACAAGCACACTTGCAAAAGGAAGAGAATACAGCATTCCAGAGAGTATAAAATAGAGAACAATGTCTCAAAACACAAACACAATAGTTACTCTCAAAAAAACAAGCATACAACATATATGTAAGTTCCCTAATGAAAAATAATATAATTAGAAATAGAGAAACAGAAAAAAACCAGAGAAGGAAGAAACACCCAAGCAAACTTGCTGATTAAAAAAATTAATATTAAATAAAAGATTTCTTGGGTGGCACATTACTACCGCGATCACAGAACTGCAGAATCGCAGAAATCTCACAATCGGGATTGCGGGATGCCCAATCTCACTTTTCTACAGGACACTTCCGCGTCACGAGAACATGATCAACAAAAAGGGAATAACATGAATGAATTTAACCTAATAAATAATAATAGAGTATGGAATAAATGAAAGATTTTAAATTCATGCTGTGCTAGGAAACAGTGGTTAGTGGAAACAATAGTTCAAGTTCTATAGAGCTCTAGGCTGATGGGCTGAAATCTGGACGGCTGAAAGCAGTAGGGTACAAGCTGGAGAGCGGTAGGCTGGAGTGCAAGACAGCAGGTGGAGCGATTCCTAACTATAAAAAAGTACTAGCTGTAGTCCCTAGAAGTGCTGCCTGAAATTATGGAATGCTGGTTGTGGCTTTTAATTCCTCGGGATTTCAGGTTTTCCACCATCTCATAAGACATTTCAAAAACAGAAAAAAAAAAAAATAGCACGAGGCTTCCTTATAAAAAAGAAAAAAAAGGAGAATCAATGGAAATAGAAAGTAAGGATTGTATGTATTCAACATATCAATGTTAAAAAGCTTGCTAGCTGCCTCTTGAGTTCCAGATCTTTGCCTTTCAGAAAATCAAAAATGTGTTTTTTCATGTACTGTAACAATTCTAGTTAATTTCATTTGTTATACTCGTATCATTTTTTTAATACAATATTTTTCTTAAAAAAGGAGAGTGTAACAAGTAATTAAGTATTTTTTTATTTTTTTCCTGGTAAAAGAAAAAAAGAAGATCAATGGAGAAAAGTTTACGAAATATGAGCAAAAAGTCTAACAAAAAACAAATGCATGATATTGTTAAAAAAGTTATGTTGAAAAAAATAATAAGTAATGAGAGGTAGAAATAAAGTTCAGTACTAATGATCTCAAGTATCTTTTGATGAAGTACAGCAGGGCACCAATGAAGCATGAGTCCAACGACAAGAGAAAAAATGAATAGCACGCCAAGCCAAAATTGGTATGTACAGAACCAACTTCATAAATAAACAGAAACAAGGTCAACGAAAAAATAAGAACACCATACGGAAGACTATGAATGGCTCTAGAGAAATTTCCATAGCACCACCTTCATGAAATAAGAAATATTGACAAAGATTTATGCCTGTATCTGCTGCTCGAAATTCAATTTTACATACAATAAAACCAGTTTACGATGTGCAGAAATTACTTACCTAACTTTTCAAGAACTTTTGGATAAATCACAAAGCGATCAGGTCTGAGAGGTAACTTCTGAAAATTATACTTATCGTTGCTTAAACTCATGCAGTTTCTTAAAGGGCTTTGCCACTGTGGTATTGTATCCTCAACCGGTTCGCATATCAATAGTAGATTCTTTTCTGCATTCTCTGATAGACATGAATCATTATCCCCTTTCAACCATATGGCTGTCTGGACCTGCTGAGCAATGAGCTTCCAACACATAGATGTGGTCAGATTTAACAACTTTTGCCAAATGACTGGATAGTCTTTATCCTTTCTATACACAGGTGGAGCTGAGTACACAAAATATCCATGTGGTCGCAGAAGACGGTCAACTTCTTTAAGCAGTATTCCATCTGAAAAAAAAGAGGGCAGAAATATTTTACTTCATGACTAACCTTCAAACATTTTACCTTTTACAATAAAATTGTTTACCATAGAAATGTAAACAGAGAGACGAAGTCAACTTGGGATAAAGGGTGCAGGCTTGTAGCAAGAAACAAAAACTTAAAAATATAATCACAGTGTACTAATAATTTTAAGGCCAAATATATCATGGAATAGCTTTAACCTTCAAATGTAGCTCATCATTGTGGAATCACTCGATATCAAAGCTGAATTATTACTAAAGGCAGCGAATTTATATAATGTTATACAAGGATTATATAATGATAATATTGCCAAAACCATACAATTTCCCTCATATGTATAGAAATCTCAATGAATTAATTGCTTCCCAACCACTGAATGATAACGAATGGTGTCGCCTCATTATAATCGCTTTAATCTAATTGAAGTAGAAAATAAATAGACATATAATTAACCCATCTTCAGGAACATTCTCACGCAATTTATGAATTTAAATGGCTTCTAATAATGACAACTTATCCATTGCCAGAAATTATCTTATAAACCATTGTAAATATATCTTTCAACATAAAACTTAGTGAGAAGTTACCATTTGCATGCCAATCAACACGGCATCGTGAGCAATGAACCATTTCAAAAGATCTCGGAGGAAAGGGCAACTGTTTTGTAGCCAAAACAGATATCATTGCACCAATTCCACGCTCCAGAGCAAATTGGATCTGATTTTCATGGCCATCTTTAGGAGCGAAAGACATTGTCTGAATATCTAAAGGTTGTAAATAAGCTGAAAAACTGGCAACACCGCAGCCAATATCCAAAACCTGAACAACTCCAGCTGAACGTAAATCACCAGTTTCATTAGTTATCATTTTTCCAAGCCTGCAAAAGCCGATTTAAGAATTACAAGCTAGACCAAAAATTTGCTACCACAAATTATATTTCTACCCCCAGATCCATGGTTAAGGGAATTTAATGCTCACTCAATCCTCAATAATGCCTGTTCTACACATTTCTTTTCAAATATAGCATGTAAAACGCTAAGAAGTAGTTAAATCGATAATCATTAATATCTGTTAATCCTGAAAAGAGAAAAAAAAAATTATTATTAATTATTTTAAGAATTTACCTGGTCCAGCCAAACACCACGCTCCTTTGTGTCAACTATTCCCGCTAAACCTTGTTACAGTTCCCACCCCACACCCTGTTTCAAAATTACGCAACACATAACAGAACTCCTCGGCAAAGTCGAAATCAAAGCCCTACCGTAAGTGATTCCGTCCTTTTTTAGTATGCCGCACGTTTGACCCTACTCAAAACTGCATGTATCTTCCTCTTCGCCAAACCCTCATCCGTCTTCCGACCACACCAAAGCCGCAGAAACTCCCAGCCCCGTCCTCTCTATCATAAAAACCCAGTTGCAGATCGAAGCCAAAGCTCCTTTGCTTGCGTCCCTGTCGCAATTCACAGTATCGCACTCCCCGTTCCCTGTGTTCGCTCAACTCAGGAGTCAAAGCCAAAGCTCGAAGCACCTTTCACTTCTCCAGCTCCGTTCGAGTAGAACAACAAGAAAGCCACCCGTCTTTCCATTTTTTCAAGAGTGATTTCACATTTGCAAACCATTTAGTTCCTCGGCGAAAACATCAACTCGATCACCACATGAAAAGTATTTATGTCACCAATTGCATCTTTAACAAATAATTTGGCTAAAAATATTGAATCACCAACACTTACTTATGTATCCACCTTAGGACCTTTAATTAAATTGATCGAGGATGTTAACACTCCTTTCTCACACATGAATTAAAATGACTTATTATTTAGAAAATTAAACCTAGCTCTTTTCTTACATCATTCAATAGTAGCATAATTTTTTACTAGTAAATTAATGTCAAAAATCACCTCAAATTTCATTAAACATAGCAAGATAATTTGAAAGTTCTACCAGCTATCATCATCAATGTTAAAATTGCTCAATTGGGTATTGAGGTATTTCTATTTGTGAAGCAAGGCATAAGCCACACAGTTTAAAAAATGCCTAAGAAAAAAATAAAAGGACAAAATAATAAATTAGCATCATAACTTATATATACAACAAAACAGCAAGCCTTTATCCCGCCAAGTAGGGTCAGCTACAAGAATCCTTTTTCTCCATTGCATCCTATTGAATGTCATATTTTCAATTAATTCTAATAAATTCAGATCATTTTTTATACAATATGCCCAAGTCTTTTTATGTATATTTCTGTCTTTCTTAACATAGGTCGAATCTAAAACATCTACTCTCCTAACCACATCATTAGATGGTCAACGTTTAATGTGACCAAACCATGTTAGATGACTCTCGAATCTTTTCCGCCACTGGAGCTACACCAATCCTATCATGGATATATTCATTTCGCATTTTATCCCTAAGTGTCAATCCACTCATCCACCTAAGCATTCTCATCTCAACAACACTTAACTTTGTTTTATGCTTCACTTTTAAAGGCAAACATTTTGTGTCATAAAGCATTGCAGATCTCACCATCATTTTATATAACTTTTCTTTCAATCTAAGCGGTACTTTTCTATCACACAATAGGCTCAACGCATTCATGTACTTCAACCAACCAACTTAAATTCTACTAATAATATATCACCATCACTTTGAATAATAGACCTGAGATACCTAAAATGATCACACATTTTACTGATTTAATCACCCATACTCACGACTCCGCAACTAAAACTGCTAATACTAAGCTTACATTTCATGCATTTAGTTTTAGTTCTACTCAAACGGAGTCCTTTAGACTCCAATGTAGACCTCCATAATTAGAGTATTTTCTGAACTTTTTATGTAGTCTTATCCACAAGAAGGATATCATCAACAAAAAGCATAAACCAAGATACATCCTACTGTAACTATATTGTACAGTAAGAGCATCCATAACAAAAGAAAAAAAGTTATGGGCTTAAAGTCGATCCCTGTTGTAATCCAAATGAAATAGGAAAATACTTGGTCAATCCTCCTATTCAAACACAAATACAGTTCTAGTATACTTATCTTTAATGACTTGAATATAAGTCAAATCAACATCTTTCTTCTCTAGAACTCTCCAAACGACTTCTCTTGAAACCTTATTTTTTAAGTTTTTTTTTCTAAATCAATAAAAATCATATGTAGATTCTCCTTATTCTCTTTGTACTTCTCTATCAAACCTCTCATTAAATAAATATATAGCTTCCATAGGAGACCTATCCGGCATAAATCCAAACTAATTATGAGAAATTTTTGTAACACGTCTTAAACTATGTTCAGTTATCCTCTCCCATAATTTCAATGTATGACACATCAACTTAATTATTCTATAATTTGCACTCTTATGCAACCCTTTATTCTTAAAAATGGGACCAAAATACTCTTCCTCTACTCCTTAATCTTTTTTTTAGTTTTTAAAATAAAAATAAAGAATTTGGTAAGTCAAGAAACTCCGAAACCTACTAAATATTTTCACACTTCAATGGCGATATCATCAGATCCTACTGATTTTCCACCATTGGTTTGCTTTAAAGCCTCATTAAATTTTCTATTACTAATGCGAAGGTAAAAATAAAATATTTTATTATTATAAATGATATTATAATCACTGAGATTGATCGTATTTTCAAAAACTTCATTGAAAAGTGTATCAAAATAGCTCTCCTAACTATGTTGAATACCTTCCTTTAAGAAAAGCACTCTTTGATTTTCATCCTTAATACAATTTACTTGATTTAAATCTTTACTTTTCTTTTCTCTTTGTTTGGTTAGTTTATACATATATTGTTCACCCTATTTAATTTAAAATCTCTTATAAAGATCACCAAAAGCATAATTTTTAGCAATACAAATTGTTTAGTTGACCAGGATGAAGCCTACAGTGCTGAAGGCGCTCTCTAGTGATTTATCGTCAGTTGACCAGGAGAGACCGCCGATGAATAGACGAAATTCAACATCAAAAGCAGACATAATAGAAAGACGAAGAGCTTCAAAACAATAACGAAGGAGAGGCTCTGTCCAGACTGGCCGAGTCGAAGAAGAAAACAAAGTAGAACGAAGATTACTCAGTCGAAGAAATAATGAGAAGACGAGCAGACGAGCGAGGATCAAGGCAAAGAAATTGTTCATCCCTTCCCGTCCCGTAAGAAGGCCGGTGGGAAGAGAGACTTGACGGTCCTCCAACGATTATCGGCAGTTAGGGCAAAAATTTGGCTCTGATACTATGTCAAAGTTTTTGTGAATATACTGAATTTTGAATAGGCTCGATTCCTTTTCCCTTTGCATTCATTCCATTAAATAATAAACTTACAACCTATTTTAGTTACAAAATATTTTGTATAATCTATTTTAGGTAACTTAATAATACATATTCCTAATCTAAATATTCAGCTAAAAGGGAAATACATCAGAATAAAGATATTGAAAATAATTTAAATAAGAAAGCTCCTAATTATAGAAAATTCCTAATTTAGCTATATAATTTCCGTCCTTCCTGATTGACATGAGTAAGCCACATTACTACTTAACATTAACAATGCCTTAAAGTACTGTCCATTCTTCACACCTTCAAAGAATCATCTTTATTCTTCACTAACTTCAAAGAATCTCCTCTTTGTCGATTATTCCGACTAACATTTGCAACCATTACCCTCTTTGTCAAGTTTAAAAAAGCATTCATCTTCCAATTTGCAAGCGTCTAGACATCACTGAAAACTCCAAGTCCCTTTTATTGTTCATCTTGTATATGGCACGTATATGGCCCATTATCCTGCCAGTTGTGGTTATAAGGCAATACATGATCATTATTTATGGCACTTGTGCTTCAGGAAAGATTATAGCAGTACTTATGGTTAGATTGATTTAATTTTGGGTTTATAGCTGCGATAGATTTTCCTTTTATGTCGGTGAAAAAATTGCATGAACAAATCAATATGCTTTCAAATTTTGAATGTTTGCACTTACTTTATCATGCAGATTCATAATTAAAAAATCACCGATTAAAATATAAAATTTTACAATTTAAAAAAAGACAATCAAACTGCATTGGAGGACATCTTATGCAAAATGTAAATTTGAAGAAACAAGTGCCCACACGATAAAAATACAGGAACTAAAAATGTTATTTTTTCTTTAAAAAAATGTGTTAGTTTGGGTGGTGTATATAGGCATTAAAGAATTCAGTTACAGGCCATGACACCAGAAGACATTGAAAATAAGTTTAGCGTCTCAGCTCAACCTTTAACTGCACATGATGCCTTCCACTCTATTAGGCATGATAAAGAAGACTTCTTAACTTTAACTACAAGACAATATTAGCCCTATTCTTCCTAGCCCTGCATGGTAGTTACTTAATTTAAAAATACAGCACAGTACATTTTACATTTTATTAATAATATCAATACTTTTTGTTACTCCATAGCTGGAATCTCGAACAGATACAAAATTATGTTTTCATGATAGGACAGATTCCAACTTAACACCCTTTTAGCAGTAAACGTAAAATTTTTAGTTATATGTGCATGCCAAGATACATGATACGTGAAATTGATAGCATGGATATTTTCATTTGAATTATCATCAAACCACCATCATAATAAAATTTCAGAGATTAAAGTTTAAATTTTCAAGCTCACCTAAAATAAAAATTGGTCCTACCTTTCATAAGGGACAAATGAAACACAGCTAAATTGCCCACAAAGATATAAAAAGAAACGGTACTAGCAATATATTTCTACGTTAACTTGTAAAAAAAACAATATGCACAGCGGGTAAGACATACCTCTCAATATACTCAGCAGCTCCATGCTTAAAATGTGTACCCCCACCAGGGAACCACCACAGCATACCTTTCTCATGAACCCAATTTTGTCCTCCTTTCACCTCAGCAAGGTGTGAATGATTCACATTACTGCGCCACACATAATCTCTACTAAGTGGCCATTTTATTGGTATTTTATAGTCAACAGGTGGTGGAACCAGGCAAAACAAGCGTTCCTCTAATTGAGGACAATGACTCTCAAGCTGCTCTTCTCGAGAAGCATCTAATTTTGGGAGCAGCATTGTTAAAAAAGTTGCATCATGACAAGGAATATATTCATTAAATTTCAATGGGCATACAGCCATTCCACTTTCTGGTATTGTAACAGATTTTGTCCTGTATGTAAGAGCAACTTTATTCGTGTATTGTAAATCACCTGTCAAGCAATGGTTTTAAGATTAATAGAAATCTATCCGTTGAACTAGTTTTGGCTTTGTAACATTAATAGAAAAAATTCCTTTGAAAAATCTTTGTTCAATTTTAATAACCCTTTTGCAACGCAACTAAAAAGGAATTTGTGACCACATGCATGCTAACGCCATTAGAAGGGATGGATGTAACCAGAAAAAAAAAATACTGGAGGAATATTAATCCATCATGAGTTTCAAATGTGTATTTGGACTTGTATCGACATGCAAAATTACGCACAAATGTGGATTTGTTCGAAATTTCATCTCTTTTTTATATACACATACAATTCCAGAAGACCGTATTCTCATGCAATTTTTTTATTTTTCCCAAAATCATTTATACTTGTCGACCTATAACTCCAAAATTTTCTTTGTGCATCTATATCTTGGCATCAGACAAAAGATAAGGCAAGCAAAAATGAATATTGAATAAACAATTCCATTTCCTTGAGATCAATGTTTGGTGAATCATTTCAATATAATGAGAAACGATTGACCAATCAATTTTATATCCAGAAAATCCATTTCAGTGTCTTTTTGATGCATTCAGATAATTAACTAGAGGCACGCAATGATTAATTTCATTGAAAGAAGAATTGCATACAACTAAGTCTAAGCAGCATTCAATTATGAATTAAACACTCCTTGGATGCTTTTTGAATCATATAATAGCTATAAGCACACAGTTTTCATAGTGGCGGTATCTAAACATAAGATTTCTAAACAAGACTGAAGTAAATTTACATCACAAATGATAGCACAAACTTACTCTTGGACCGGTGAGATACAGATCTGCTCAACTACTTATTTGCAGTTCACAAAAACTACAAAGTTCAAGGGAAAAGAACATGGTTTCAACTGACCCACTTAACCAATAGATTTAGACTGCCATAATATGCTCATATTCACTTGGGTCAAATCCAATTAGTCATCATGGGTGCATAAATAGGGTTCAAAACGTTTTTGAATATGAAGTGGTATAAAAGCCTACCGATTGGAACTCCTCGAGCTTCAGGTTGCCTAAAATCTCAAAATCTCCCGAGAGTCGAATATCAACTCAAGCTTGAATTAGCTTTACTAAGCCCGCAATGCTAAGCTACTAAACTCATGCAACGACTCATGAAGTTGCCTACTCGTTAAGGCTATTAGCTTATTGAACTACGCCACTTACCGACCAACTATAGGCTATTATTACCAGAACTCAGCAAAGGTACTCGCCCTCAATCAGGATTGTGCACTTCGAAAATTCACGCCCCATACTCTCTCATTGTTGGTGGAAACTTTTGTGTTTGGTAGTCCGAGTCCAATTTTCATAAGGCAGATTGGTTTGCAGACACAAACCAGAGAATTCACCCCCATTTGGTGAGGATTTTTTGATCCGGGATTTGAGATTTTCCATAACCGCAAGCCACTATAGTTAATTATCCACCCTAATAATAAGAGCACTTTCAATTAAATCTAGTCATTTAATGTTGAATTGTTTCTGTATAGTAGCAATAGACTTAGGATTTAGATTATAAAAATATCACCTTGAGCTTAAAGCAGATGAATCCGATCAAAATTACATGATTTCGTCATCCCGGGTCATCGTAGACCCTGATTTACCTAGGAAAAGGTAGTCGACCCAACCTCACTAAAAAATCCGTCTCAAACAATTATGGGTTGCATCGTCTAAAGGACTCCTGTAAATTTGGGGTGAATGTTTGTTTAAGAGGACAAATTTAAGATCCCATGGATAATAGAATATTTTACGTCAATCAAATGTACCCTATAGTTCACAACTCAGAGTACAAAGCCATTGGAAAATATACAAGCTTCATCCGTTATGATAATAAAATGATATCATTTGGCGGCAACTACTTGGTCAGAGAATTCGGGTCATAATCGCTATTTTTTTGTGAAGTCATTGGGTCAAACCACTCGGACAAAAGACTCGGGTCACATACATATCAGTGTAAGCATGCTTTTGAGTGTTAATATACCGATATACTCGATGTGGAATTCACTCTTTCTAAGCTAAAATTAATTAAGAGTTTGTACCCCTTGACAAAATGCAGTGGAGGGTGGACGGAATTTAATTTGAGTTTTTTGTGATTGATTTTAACTTGGATAGCTTGATTTGTTATTTTGATAATTTGATTCAATAATTGATTTAAAAGTTGACCCCTAAGATTGAGATTTTCAATCAACATGGCAACATCAAAGATTTAATTGCTTGATTTGAATATTCGACTTTACATCTTACTTATAAATGATCAAGATCAGGATTGACATATAATTGAAATTGAACCTTGCAAACTATGTACAATTTACAGAGAAATGAGTTCAAGAATTATAATAATTGAATTTATTTAGATATTAGTAAAAACTTGATTTTGGAAATAGATCCCTCCAGTTGAAATCATCTATCAACTCAGTCATCATCCGGTGTTTGACTACTTGATTTGAATCCTATCAACTTGACATCTTGCTTGTAAAGGATCAGACTTAATATGAATCTATATTTGTATATAAAATTTGTGAAGTTTGTCATGCTTACATAAAAACTGGTTCATATACATATATTATTTGATTTTATTCAATTTCACTTCGAATTCTAATTTTTGATAATAATACCCCCGATTGAAATCTTCTATGAACTCAACATCATCAGATATTTTCGGCATTTGAAACATTTATTATTGAAATTCATTTGAAATTTGACATTTTGAATATCAATAAAATGTTAGTCTTGGCAGCTCTAATCTTTATGAGAAAGATCGGACTAAGTGATTTGGACTTGTTAATTCTTATAATTATGATTTAAGCTTTACTAAAAAGAATTAGACTTGTCAATTCCAATCATTGTAAGTAGGAAAATCAAACTACTTGAGTAAGACTTATAACTCTGCCCTGGCAAGGCAATCTAATTGAAAAGTTGCATAATTTAATTGTCTTGAGTTTGATTTTTAAAACATGATAATTCTATAATTTTAGAAGTTATAGATTTTTCAAAAAAAACTTTACACATTTATCAGAGCAAGAACTATATGAATAAATGACTGACCTTAACCCAAGCAGCATCTTAGACCATTTAAATTTAAATAATTATCAATTTGGTTGAGCACATGTGGGTTTTCAATTTCATTAACTTGAACTATTAAAGAACCTGACATATATTTCAAAGCATTCATATGTGTTGCCTCTACACCGGATACTTCCTGAAGAAGTGGAGCCACGAGGCTCTCCAGATTATCAGTCTGAACGCTATCATTTGTAGGTAATAGTCCATCAGTATTGTTTTCTATGGGGTTTGAAGGTGTCAGCATCACATCACTCGCAATAACAGTAACAGCAGGGGCAATAGTTGCCCAAATCATCTAATTTTAAGTTATTTTTAAAAGTTCAAAAATCCAATTTTCAATATTTTGCAAGTCCAAATTCACTTAGAATTTTGGCAGTCTTCCAACATTAACCCCACTTAAGGGATTGGATCGAGGGTATCTGGTCTGCCCAATTGTCTATAAGACGCGCTAGTCAGTGTCGAAAGACATTGGGATCAAAGAGGGGTCTTTTAACCCACAAGTCTATAAAATGTGTGTGGACATTTGTTTCACGGCCTGGTCCGAGGACTTGGAATTAACCAAGACGATAACAGAAGATCGAACGGTGGTAATAACGTATTTTATATTCATCTAAAATTAAAAAAATAAGTCAATAAAAAAAATTGAATTAAAGCAATATAATTACATTTATCTCATTACATGTTTTGCATCATCTATAAATATTTTTTGTTCTATTGCTCATCTTTTTAATCAATTAATTAAATCTAAAAAGTTAGTTTAAAACAACAGTGAGCTAACCAAAGTCGGTAAGTACTCACACTCCTAAACTATAGTAATACAAGAAAAAATAAAATAATATGCAAGACAAATAAGTTTTTGATAAATCAGTATAAGACATTGGATAGTTTAAGAATATAATCGATTATGATATTTAATGTTATTCAATGGGTCTCACTATATCAATAACATATATATATTATTCTATATTTGTACAACCGTCACAAGTATCATCTAAAAATTATAACAATTAAGGTACTTCAATATCAATATTTTTCTTTCATTTACATTCACAGGTATCTTAGTGTTATCCTTCAAGTACTATGAAGAGGTAACTCTATCATAGTCACGCATGTGCATGCATGCATATTATGAAAATCACTATTTAATAATGGTTATTTCATTCTCACTTACATAGTAGTCAATATAATTGTATAACATTAAATATCAATAATAAATTTAAAAAAATACTAAGTACACATCGTTCTTACAATATGAATAAAAACTCAATAGAATCGCAAATCATGAGTTTGCAAAGATTTCAAAATAACTAGTGATAGTAATGGAAACTGAATTTTTAATAGAAGTAAAATACTATCATAGTATAAAAATCATGTGTATCATGAAAGAACAAAACACATTAAAATTGACTGATATTTCATCTTGGAAAAAGTTAATAATAGAATTGCTCGACTCAGTTATATTCTTACAAGACTTAGGACTAATGATATTCTTACTAAAGCGCTACCAAGGGTTAATTATGATGAATTGCAGTCCAAACTTGGTTTGTACAATATATACAACCAAAATTGAGAAG
>NEWO01000647.1:241455-258252 GCA_003013225.1 Phalaenopsis aphrodite
CAGATACTTTGTCAACAAAAGTTGGATAAACAATTTTCAAAATTTTTGAAAATATTTAAGAAGCCTACAATTAATTTTGTATTTGCTGAAGCATTAGAAAAAATGCCAAATTAAGTTAAGTTTATGAAGGATATTCTTAATAGGAAAAGGAAGTTTGAAGATAACGAGACTATTGCACTTGTGAGGAGTGCAGTGCTATAATTCAAAAAAAGCTTCCTTTAAAGCTTAAAGATCCTGGTAGCTTCACAATTCCATGTGCAATATAAAACATATTTTATGGGAAAGCTTTATGTGATTTAGGTGCAAGCATTAACCTTATGTCATGATCAATATTTAAAAGATTGGGATTATGAGAAAAATCCCCTACAACTATAACCTTGTAGTTAGCAGATCGTTCAACAACATATTCTAAGGGAGTTATAGAAGATGTTTTTGTGAAATTGGATCAATTTATCTTTCCTTTTGATTTCATTGTTCTAGATATGGAGAAAGATAAGGAGATACCTATCATTTTGGGGAGACCTTTCTTAGCTATAGGATGAGCAATGATAGATGTACAAAAATGAGAATTAACTATGTGCGTCAATGATCAAATAGTTACCTTTAAAATTTCAATATCAAAGAAGTATCCTGCAAAAGGTAAACATGATCAATGTCATAAAATGAATGTAATAAGATCTCTGAGTCAATTGCATTTCAAAACAAATTTTGAAGAGAAATCTAAAATGAAAGAGTTGGAACACGAGCAAGAAGAGGAATTAGATCAATTTGAAAAGTTTTTTAAAGAAGATTCGAATTATGTTCGAGAAAGTTTTGAAGTTTTGGACACGAAATAAAAAGATAAATCTTTTAGTCCATCGATTGAAAAACCTCCTGAACTTGAGTTGAAGTTACTTTCTGAATGTTTAAAATATGTCTTTTTAGGTGATTCCCCAACATTACCGGTTATAATTTCCTCAAAATTAACTATAGAAGAAGAAATGTGTTTAATGAAAACATTGAAGAATTATAAGAAAGCCTTTGGATGGATAAATGCTGATATTAAAGGAATCAATCATTCAATTTGTATGCATATAATTCATATGAAAGAGAACTACAAGCCTAGGGTTTATCCTCAAATGAGATTGAATCTTGTTATGAAAGAAGTTGTTAAGAAAGAAATTTTAAAGTGGTTAAATGTTGGAATTACCTACCTTATTTCAGATAGTACCTGGGTTAGTCCTTCACTGGGTTCCTAAGAATGGAGGAGTGACTCTGACTATGAATGAACATAACGGGTTAATACCAACAAGAAAATTCACAGGGTGGTGAATATGCATTGATTATAGAAAATAAAATCTCACCAGAAGGAAAGATCATTTTCCATCACTTTCTAGATCAAATGTTGGATAGACTGACTAGGCATAAATACTTTTATTTTCTGGATGCATATACTGGTTATCACCAAATACAAATAGCTTCTGAGGAACAAGAGTAAATAACTTTTATCAGTCTTTATGGTACATTTTCTTTTAGAGGAATGCCCTTTGGTTTATGTAATGCTCTTGTTACATTTCAAAGATGTATGATGACTATTTTTAGTGATTTAATTGAAAACAGAATTGAAGTTTCTATGGATGATTTTTTAGGGTTTGGAACTTTATTTGAATCATGTTTAGAACATTTATCGAAAGTTCTTAAGTACTGTGAAGAAATGAATTTAGTCCTTAATTAGGAAAAATGTCCATTTATGTTAATAAGAGGAATTGTTTTAGGACATTAGCTATCAAAAAATGGTATGGAAGTAGACCTTGCAAAAATTCAAGTGATCACTAATTTATCTTACCCAATAAGTGTGAGGGAAATTAAGAGTTTTTTAACACATGCTCGATTCTATAGATGATATATTAAAATAATTTTCAAAAATTGCAAGCCTTTATGTCATTTACTTGAAAAAGATGTAATTTTTAATTTTGATAAGGAGAGCCTAAAAGCTTTTGAGTTATTAAAAGAAAAATTAGTCGCTGCACCAATTATTGTTTCACCAGATTAGGAAAAAACCTTTTGAATTAATGTGTCATGCAAGTGATTATATTTTTGGAGCTATTTTAGGACAAAAGCATGATAAGATTTTCAAAGTAATCTACTATGCTAGCAGAACTCTTAATAAAGCTCAAATTAATTCTACCACAACTAAGAAAGAGTTATTAGCAATAGTATATGCTTTTGATAAATTCAGTCATACTTAATTGGAACTAAGTTTGTTGTGCGTATTGACCATTGTGCTATTAAATATTTAATGAAAAATAAGGATGCAAAACCAAGGTTGATATGATGGATTCTTCTTTCGCAAGAATTTGACTTTGACATAGCAGATAGAAAGTCAAATTTGCTGATCATCTATCCAGGCTTGAATTAGAAAAACCACTCTTTTTTGAAAAAAAAATTAATGAACATTTTTCAGATGAAGAATTGTTTAGTATTAATGAGTGGTGTGTTCCATGGTATGTCAACATTGTGAACTTTATTGTTAGTGATATTATACCCTATGGAATGACATACCAACAGAAGAGAAAATTTTTATCTGAAGTTAAGACTTATTTTTTGGATGACCCATTTTTATATAAACAAGGAAATAAGCTAATTATTTTGAAGATGTGTACCTTAGAAGAAACTCATGAAATTATCCAAATATGTCATAATTCTGATTTTGGGGGACATTTTGGTGTTGAGAAAATAACATAAAAAATTTTACAATACGGATTTTATTGGCCTGCAATCTTTAGAGATGTTAATTCTTATATCAAAACTTGTGATCGATGTCAATGAGTCGGCAATATTTCTAGAAGAAATGAGTTGTCTATCAATTATGTGTTGGAAGTTAAGATATTTGATGTTTTGAGATTAGATTTCGTGGGGCCATTTATATATATATATATATATATATATATATATATATATATATATATATATATATATATATATATATATATATATATATATATATATATATATATATATATATATATATATATATATATATATATATATATATATATATATATATATATATATATTGATAGCAGTAGACTATGTATCCAAATGGATAGAAGCGGATGCTTTATCTCAATGTGATGCTGAAAGTGTTGCAAAGTTTTTAAGAACAAACATATTTTTAGATTTGGGATGCCGAGAGTGATCATAATTGACGGGGGAAGTCATTTCAGGAATGCAATAATGGAAAAATTATTAAAGAAATATCATATCAACCATCAAATTGCAATTGCTTATCATCCCCAGACAAGTGGTTTGACTGAATTATCCAATCGTGAAATTAAAAGAATATTGGAAAAATTTGTGAATCCAACAAAAATGATTGGTCAGTTAAACTTGACTATGCTTTGTGGGCTTATAGGACTACATATAAAACTCATACAAGCTAATATTTGGGAAAGCTTATCATTTATCATTTAAACTTAAGCATAAAGCATATTGAGCTACTAAATTATTTAATTATAATTTAAAGTATGCTGGTAAGAAAAGACTATTGCAATTAAATGAGCTTGAAAAGATAAGGAATGAATCTTATGAGAGTGCTAAGATTTATAAAGAAAAGATGAAGATATGGCATGATCGGATGATTCTTACTAAAAATTTTGTGGCTGAGCAATAATTTTTGATATATAATGCAAGGTTGAGATTATTTCCTGACAAACTTAAGTCCAGGTGGATGAGTCTATTTGTTGTAATGAAAGTTTATCCCTATGGAGCTGAGGATATCAAAGATCTTAGAACTGCGAAAGTAAACAAAGTGAATGGTCACAGGTTGAAACCCTACTTTTTAGGGGATCAATTTAAATTATATGATCTTATGTTGTTGGGTCAACCAGAATAAGCACTGGTTATGTCAGGTTGATGACGTAAAACCAAGCTCTTTGTGGGAGGCAACTAAAAGTTAACTGCGTGTTTCTGTTTTGAATGTTATGTCATTATGTTTTCTTAAGAAATTTGTGGTATTATTTTGAATATACAATGATTTAGTAATGATTTTAAGACCTTAATAGATGACATAGACATGTTAGAATGAGTATTTGGACGTTAAGCTGACCTGTACTGAATTAAGAACTGGTGCTTAAGCACCAACATTTGATGCTTAAGCGTGGCAGTTTGCTAAATGTGCTAAATTATGTTTCTAGAAGATTTAAGCATAGTTTAGTGATTTGTAACATGGGTTAGTGGTTTGAGAACGCGTCTAGTAGTTTTAGGCTTTGTCTAAAGCCAATAAATAGAAGGGCTCAATTTTAACCCTAAAATCTATGTGAAGACTGAGAGATCTTCAAAAGATGTCATCTTGGGAGATTGATATGAAGAAAATGGAGGAAGCTATGAAGAAGAAATTCATTAGTCAAAGTGCGCAAGAGTTATACAACGGTTTCCTAGCCATTAGTATAGAAGGAATAGCAGAGAGAATCACAAAAATTGAGGCTGACGTGGCTTCAACTGAAGCAAAAGTGATGGAAGTCAATGCATATTTGAAGCAGATTTGATGGCAACTTAAGATGCAATTTAGCCACACAAGTTTTATTGAAGAAGCGGACAAGGCTGTGTTTTTGAAAAACAAATGGATTAAAGAAGACTGAACCAGAGTTCTTCACTACAGACCGTTCTATTAGATCTATATTCCAAATGCCAATGAAAAACTAATGAAAGGCCAGGATTCATTCCCCCAAAAGTAGAGTAGAATTAAGTACTTAGTTTAGTGTTTCTTTATTAGTATTAAGTTTTTTTTATGAGTTTTTGGTTTTAATTTTGTTTAGTGTTTGTTCTTAGGAATTATCTCATCTAAGACTATTTGGATTGAGAAATTATGTATCACAAATATTTGTATTTGTTTGTGAATTAATATAAGCATTTGTTTTTGTGTAAAATTTTGTGTTATTTTGTGTTGAATCGAATTAGTTAATATTGGTGAGTCTTGAGAAAGAGGAGAGTTGAAGGGGAAGAAAATAATTATTAAAGATTTATAAGACCATTTAGGGGTGGTTGCCTTAGGCTAGATGTGCATTTCAATTAAAATAAAAAATATCAAAATTCGTGCACTAGGGCCTAAGTGTCAAGACCCCGTACTTAAGGGATGGATAATTTAAGAGGTAGGCGCCTAAGCGCCGGACCAGTCGCGCTTAAGCGTAGGTTCGCTTAAACTGATTTACAAACGATTTAAAGTGAAAAATTGAGCCGAAAATCCCCATTTTCATGAAACTTCGTTTTCTTCTTCTGGATTTTACAATTTTGAGTGTTAGGGCTTCCTCTAAAGTGGAAATTTCTTGGTGGATTCAAGTCAAATTTGTTAGATTTGATCTTCTTGAGGTAAGAGCTTCACTTCTATGTAAATTTTTTAATTTTCACCATGTATTTTGAGCACATTATGGATTTGACCAAAATCACAATTCATGGTGAAAATTTGAGAAAAATCTATGGAAAATATATAGAAATGATAGTTTAAGCTTTTAGAAATTGAGTTTAGTGATTATACTTGAATTTAAAATTTATTGTAAATTTTATGTGATTTTTAGAAATGGCCCCAAAAATGAAGAGGAGTAAAAAGAAAGCGCATTTTGATTTGAGTAAGTTCTTTAGCTCGAGAGGTCAGGACAGATATAGCGATGCACTGCAGTCGAGGAAACTGATTTTTGAGAGATGTTTTAAAAGTCTGCGTGCACCAGTGGAAGATTTGTTTGTTCGCCGATAGTGAGAATGTTTTTACTATTTTTCTGTTGTGGCTGTAATTTCTGTTGTTAGGGAGTTTTACGTTAATCTCCTTGAAGCTGAAGAAGATTAGGTTATGGTTCAAGGAAAATTAGTCTTTCACCCCTGAGGTAATAAATCTTTTCTACCAGTTACCTCCTTGTACGTTGTGCTTTTATTCAAACTATAGTCCGACTGAGGAGGAGTTGGACGAGATCATATCATCATTGACCGGTGGAAGAGGACTCTGGAAGATCACAAATGAAAGAAGAGTTAACTTCCCCATATCAAAGTTAGATGCCACATTGAAGGCATGACACTATTTTATTTCTGCTCCTCTACTACCAACCTACCACCTCAGTGAATTTTCTTGTGATAGAATTACCTTGAACTATTGCATTCAGCAGTTCAAGCCTATTGACATTGGATCACTAATTTATGAGACTATCACCAATTCTGTTGTTGTTGCTACTAATGCAGGTTTGGGATTTGCATCCTTGATCTTTTCATTATGTGATCAGGCACATGTTAGATTCGATAGCTGGAAAGAGATATTGCAGCCTCTAAAGCCCATTACAAGTTTTAATGTGAAGTCTTATTCATAACACTTCATATTTGGTTGGAAAGGAGAATTTTCTAGCAATTCAGGTGCCTCTACTTTTCATGCTTCTACCTCACGTGCATCCATATCACAAGTCAGACTTCTAGTTCTAATTTGCAGTCACATTTATTGCAAAGGATGTCGGATAACATCAATTATATTATGGATGAAGTATTAAATATAGAGAATTTTGTAGATCATATGAATGGATATACTGAATACATAGCGATTATGAGGAGAAATTCTGCTCATCTTTGGTAAACCTTATAAGAGGTGAACAAAGTATAGTTTTCCCTTCATATCCACGATATCCATCATATGAGCCTACTGCCTTTTGAGATACCAATGATATTCATGTGGATGAGAAGGAGAATTAAACAAAGTATTTTAGTTTTTTTTAATTATTATTATTGTTTTGAACTTTATGCGGTACAGTTATATTGTAATGTTGTTTCATTTTATGTCATACTTGTTGAGACTGCTACTTTTGTTTGTATTTTATTTTGTTAGACAATGCTACGAGGTATTTATATTATTGTGAGTAGTTATATTTTTTTTGTGGTAGTAATTGTTATAATTATGTTGTCTAGTGTATTTAATTAGTCTTTGTTGAACTTGATCTATATTTTAGGAAGGTTTAGAATATTAATAACTTTCATTTAAGAACTTCATGTTTAATTTTCAATTTACTATCAGGTACTTTATTTATATTACATTTGTGAATTTTTGTTAGAGTGTTTGTTTGTTTTTATGTTATCTTCCACTGCATAGAAGTCTAATGAATCTCTATATGTTAAAGTTAAATTAAAATTTGATCAATTAAATTTTACTCCTATTTTTAATTTTTGTACTTGTATATTTAGGATGTAAAAATTCCTATAAGCATGTTATTTTAAGTTTTCATTCCTGCCTCTTTATAAAGTTGATGCTAAAATGTTTTATCTTATTAAAAATTTAAGTTTTGGGAGGATGAAAAATTTTCTAAAACTTAAAGTTTATTTGTTCTCAAATGTGCTACGAATAAATTTGATTTTGATTTTAAAAAATGATTATGTATATGAAGTTATATTAGGGAAGTAAGATTTTGAATATAGAAATGAGTAAGAGAATTTAGTTGAAACCTATAATAATGAAGAAAAACTTAAAGTTAAAAAATTTTTAGTGTAGAAATGATAAATAGTGTGTAACTATCTTTAGTAGGAAAAATTTTATTGTGGAAAAATTTAGAAGGATTAGACTTTTATTTTCAATGCTTAAATTGCTTTTATTAAAAATAATTTTCAAAACTATTACTATATTTTTAAGTAAAAGATTTATACCAGAACTTTTCTTTAGAAAAGGAGGAGTGGAATTCAAAATCATTAGAGGTCTATCTAGATATAATAATCCCACTCTCAAAAAAAAAGAGAGAAAAAGAAAGTTCAAAACGGGAGGAGAAGCTTGAGGATTAGTTCCTAATCAAAAATTGGTTCCACATCTAATCTTTTCAAAGTATAAGACTTAAGAAACTCTTAAGCTTAAGAATATAATTTAGTAAGTATAATTATTCTTAATGAAAATTTTTAAGTAAAGAAGATAAAATGCCTAAACTCTATATTTTGAAAATTTATGATATTTATGAACTAGATAGAAACTAATATTTTCAGATTTCTTTACATTAAAAATTTCTAAACTCTAAGTTAGTCTCATATACTAATACTTTTTCTAAATTAGACTACTATATTTCTACATCAAAATTATAAAATATTCTAAAGAAACTCATTTACATAATCTAGTTATTTTGATTTTGAAAGATTGGAGTGTCACTTAAGGATAAGTAAAATTTTAAGTTTGGGGGATTTTGATACACCTAAAATATATAGTCTTTATGTACACATTTTTATACCTATTTTTTAGATATTGTGCTTTAATGGAAGGTATTTGTGTGTTTTTTTCATATACAATTAAATGGATGAAAAATGGAGAAAGGAGTGAAAAGGTTCAAATTGGGAGCAGAGATGAACAAGGTGTGCAAAAGAACTATGGCACCTAAGCACCCAGAACTGGCACTTACATGCCAGTAAAATCGAGAAGGCCACGTCGAAGCGCCAAGTACCACGTGCTTAAGCGCCATAAGTAATTACTGATGATTTAATGAAGTTTGATCAATTTTGAAAAGGTGTTTGAAGTAATCGTTGGTGAAAATGTGGGAAATAGTTAATGGACACAAAAATACATTCAAATGGCTTTTGAAATGTGGAAACTCTTGGAAGATTCATTGAATGTGGACACATTTTGAAGAGACCCAAGGCAACTTTTGGAAAATTATAACTGAATACTTTGATTGAAGAACACACACACACTCTCTTACTTGTCTACTTTTTGAGAGACTCTTCTACACACGTCGCTGCCCCCTTTTCTTTTTATTTTGAGTTGTAGTTTGTATTGTAAGGGAAGGAAGAGATTTAAATGAACTTCAAGAGTTTTGTGGAGAGGATTTGAGATAATTTTTTATCTTTATGACTACATTTAGTTTTAATTTAGACTTCTTATTTGTTTGCATGATTTTTACTTTTAAACTTAAGTGTGGTTGTGTTTTCTCCATAAATTATGAGTAGTATTCTTAATCTTTTTCCTTAAAATGATAATTTATTAAGCAACATGTGGAAGTTATGTGAAGTATTAATCTTTAATGTTGGAAAAAGTTGTGATGATTTTAAACCTTTTTCTTCATTTACTTCTTGATTGGCCAATTAAGATCTTATTATCTGTTGTGAGAACATGTAAGATCCGAGATGGTATTGTCTCAGTCAACTAATGATAAGAATCACATGAGATTGTAAGGATGAGAATGTAATTCATATGAGTGAGTGAAAATAAATAGGGAAATAAACTTTGAAGGGTGTAGAATTAGAGGAATCTAGAGTGACAGGCTAAAGCCCCCAATTTGGTTTATAGTTTTGGTTTTTGATACGAGATGTTAGCTTCCATGTGGAGTGAGAAGAGGGAACTCTTGAGTGAGAACTAGTATCTTCCCTACCTAATTTGTCTTCAAGACTATTTAAACTTTAAATTAGCCAATGTTCTTTATAACAACTCGAGTAAGGGTAAAGAATACTACTGCTCCTATTTTACATAACACAATTTGAATACTTCTACAACAGAATTCCTATACTTATTATTGATTCATAATAAGGAAAAAGATATTTTATTTATATTGCATTCATTTTACAAATATCTCGTTTAATTTAGTTAGTTGTTTACTTTACATTCATTTAATAAAAATTACAAAAAGAATCAAATTTTCTTTCCAATTATAGCATCTAAAGTTTGAGTAAGAATACTTTGCTAAGCAAAATTTGTTATCTAATTTCTTCTGATTTTAGTTGCATATTGTCTTTTGTGCCCGCGGGTTCGATATTTGAGGCTTAATAAAAAAGTCCTATATTACCTGATAATGATGCATATACGTGCGTAGTATCCCGTATTTAAATATAATAATTGTATTTTTATTTGCTTTGAAGTCAAAGTTTTGCCTAGTTGTTGATGGTGATCAAATTTTTTGCACCGTTGCAAAGTAAGATTTATAAGAAAAAATTAAGATTATAACCGCATACATTGTATTGCCATATAAAATCAGGATTTGTACCAACCCAGGAAAGATGAGAATCGAATAACTTAACCCATTTAAGGAGACCTCACACCGATCTCGAAAGGATGAGAATCGGATGCCTTACTCTATTTAAGGGGGCTTTACACCTATCTCAAGAGATGGGAACCCGTATTTAGATACTATTCCTAGGATGGGAATTAGAATTTAGGTACCAAACCTGGAATGAGAATTAAAAGCCTTAATCCATTTAAGAGGGTCTCACACCTATCTCAAGAGATGGGAATCAGAATTTAGGTACTGATCCTAAGAGCATTGTGAGTGCGGAGAATTTGTGGAAAGAGTGTGAAAAATTTGTGGAATTTTATGTAGAGTGTGAAACTTTATGAGAAGAGTATGAAGAATTGTGGAATTTGTGCAAAGTTCATGGAATTTGTGTCATGGAGAGTGTATAGCTTTGAGGAAAATTGTTTACCATTTTATCATTACGGTCATTATTAAGATTATCAAATTTAATTTAATTTTTATTTTCCATTTATTTTGAATTTTAATTTTTATTCATTATTAGATTCTTTTTGTATTGGTCTTTGTTCTTTATTATAGGACCAACATGTGGTCATGCGACTTTTCATGAATCACACAAAAGAGACAAATTAACAACATATGCTGAAATCTTGAAAGAAACTTTATTAAACGGCTTCAACCATGTAATACAACTGTCATATGTTGAAACTGTCCAAAACAACATGATAAATACATTATTAAAAATTGTAGTATCATATATCATATCCTTTTTACTCTAACATAGTGCAAAAAGTAACATGTGTTTGTCCCATAGTTAAGCTCGTGGTCAAGCTAACCTTCTAAGCCACACCTCAGGATAAAGGTCCTTTCATGTATACTTAGAGTTACAATTATCTCATAGCTTATATAGGTGTAGTACTTTTGATTCTGGATCTGGTTGGAATCTATATGGTATCATGCTGTTATCCATTCTTTACAATGTAACTAAAACTCTGTGATGCGGGATGCTAGGAATGCAGTGTTTTGCCAGGTCTGCTCCATTTTCTTTTAAAATCAACATTAAACCAACTAGTAGTGGAATTGCAACTGAACCTTTGAACTCTCCAGGTCTAACAATATCTATCTCGTTTTCGAATAGGATGTTGCTCTTGCTCATGAAAAAAATTGAACAGAACAGTCTGACAAAATCATGGTAATCAATATGGGGAGGTATGCAGTCCCCTTCATCATAGATGTTGATGATGCAACTATTTGAGATGCAGTCTGTTGGCAGTATACTCCATCTTACCATCCTCTTAATTATGTGATTTATCACAGATGGCAGAGGCTCCACCTCATCGTATCTCAGAATGCCCGGGGGGTTCCCTTGACTGTCCTTGACAAATTTGTAATAGCAGCCACACTGAATGGTGATCCTACCTTTTCCATGCATCCATTTCTGTGGTTCTAAATATATCGTCTTCATTAATAAACATGTTCAGCCTTTGTCCCTTAAACCAAAATGGAATCAATAATCTTTCTTTCATCGCTTTCTAAAAATACTCTCGTGTGTAGTTCCAATCCTTCCAAAATATTAACAAATTTTCCTTGAATTTCTTCATAATATTCAAACTTTTGCTTCTGGATCCTACTCATTCTTTCTAACTCTATTGTAAGATTCCTTTGCAGACATCGGGGTTGCTCCTCTGTCTCATCCTCTGGAGGAATCCATGACGATGGTGGCTCTGTGAATTGTGGTGTGTATGGCTCGACCTCTGGGTTTGCACTTCTGAACCTTTCACTGACGGTTGTGTATTATTCAAGCATCCCATACCTCTCCAGATAGAGGATGGCACACTCCGGGCTTTCTGTGAAGGCTTTCATTGATAGTGTTCTCCTTGGGATTTCTGCATTACACATGGGGCATCCTGCATAAAGCTCATCGAGGATTCCTGAGGATGTAGGCTATGTAAATATCTCTGACTCGTCTTTCAAAATCGATAGACTAGTGGAAGTCTCTTTAAAGTTTGCATCATAGACTTCTTTTTCATGAATCGAAGCAAGCATTGTAGCTGCCTCCTTGGTGCGTCTCTTTTTTAGTTGCTCCAAGGCTCTATGCTTGCGACGATTGACATTCCTACACTACGACCTCCTCAGTGGAGCATCAGGAATCCTTTCTGCGGAAGCGCCAACTAAGTCTCCTGTCGGCATTGTAATCATTGACTGCAAGTGACCGACCCTTCCCATCGGGTCCTATACATCTGAAAACATTTTTGCCTTCTTTCTTTTCATTGTAGAATCCTCCCTGACACTGATTCTCAACAATGGTTGTATCTCCTTTGCATCTTGACTGCTGACTATACTCAACAGCGGGCCTTCGTAGTCTACATTGACTTGACCATAGGCCAAGTCAAAATTCACAATGTCAACCTATGCTGCCTTCTCTTTGTCAAGTGCAAAATTAAAGTCATCTTTATTGGAGAAGATTAGCTTCTGGTCTGACATTTTCTTGCAAAAAATAGGAAAACATTAGGATGAGTACAAGTTCATCGACATTAAACATCCTTGGGCGAACCAATTTATTATGAGCTCGGATCATCTTTTCTTGGTAGAGTTCTAGATTCTACTATGCTTCTAATCGTTCTCCTTCGAGACTTTCCAATTCTGCAAGTCAAAGCATGGCGTTGTCTTCAATTGTAATCTGGTTAGTGACGGTGACTCTGAGAGATGGTAGCTGAATTTTTAATGGTATTACAACTTCAGACCCATACATGAGCACATATGGTGTACATTGAGTAGGAGTTTTGAACCTTTTATGGTAGGCCCACAAAGCTTCAAACAACTTCTTGTGCCATACTTTCTTATTTTTGTCTAATGTTTTCTTTAAAATTTTCAAGAGTGTCCTATTGAAGGCCTCGGCTAGGCCATTTGCCTTGGGGTAATAAATCGTAGAGTACCTCCAATCTATCCCATGTCATTTAATGAAGCTGTTGATCTTGGTGCTCTTAAAAGCTAGTGATACACCTAAAATATATAGTGCTTTTAAACACATTTTTATACCTATTTTTGAGATATTACGCTTTAATGGAAGGTATTTTTGTGTTTTTCTTACATATACAGGTAAAAAGGGTGAAAATGCCTAAAGGAGTGAAAAAGGATCAAATTTGGAGCAAAAAGGCAAAAAAAGTGCAAAAAAGAGTTTTGGCGCATAAGCGCCAGATCGGCGCTTAAGTGCAGGTTAAACAGAGAAGGCCATGCCTAAGCCCCAGAGGCCCCGCGCTTAAGCGTCAGTGGCAGTTATTGGATGAGTAAATTCGGTTTTTGCAAATATTGAAGAGGTTTTTGAGGCACCCATTTGCTTAATAGGTGGTTATAACCACCATGGACAAAAATTATCATGAAATGATGCATCTCTTGAGGAAATACATCGAATCGAGACATATTTTGAAGAGAAACCAAGGCACCTTTTGGAAAATTATAAAAGAAAGAAGATTGGGACTTTGAAAGAGGTCCTGAAAGTATTGGAAAGTCTTAAAAGTTCTCATTTGGGAAGTTAGTTTGGAGAGATTTTTAGGCACCACTTTTACTTTTATTTTATCCTTTTTGTTATTTTATTTTGAGTGATTATAAAGAGAAGAGAATTAAAGGAGCTTCAAGAGTTTGGTGAAGGACTTGAGATAAGTTTTTTTATCTTTCTGTTTTGAGACTACTTTTGGTTTTAATTGAGACATGTTGTTCGTTTGATAATGATTTCTTCTTTTAAACTACAGTGTGGTTTTATTTTCTCCATAAATTCTGAGTAGTTTTCTTTATCTTTCTTCTTAAAATGATAAGTAATTAAGTTTTGGATGGAAGTTGTGGAAAGCATTGATCTTCAATGATGGAAGAAGTTGTGATGATTTAAATTCATGCACGTCATTTACTTCTTGATTTTGCCAATCGATATGTTAAAATTTGTTGTGAGAACATGTAAGAACTGGGTCGGCATTATCTCAGTCAACAATTGGAAAGAATCTTATGAGGTTGTATGAATGAGAATGTAGTTCATATGATTGAGTGTGCAAATAAATAGGAAAATACTCATTGAAGGATGTAGAGTTAGAAGACTTTAAAGTGACAGGTTAAAGCCCCCAACTTGGTTTATTATTTTAGGTTCAGATACGAGATGTTAGTCCCTAGGTGGAGGGAATTGAGGGAACTCTAGAGTGAAAGTTAGTTTCTTCCCTGCCTAGCCGATCTTCAGAACTATTCAAATTTTAAATTAGCCAATGTTCTTTATAACATCTCTAGTATGGGTAGAGAATATTATTGCACCTATTTGGCATAACATAATTTGCATACTTCCACAACAGAATTCCTATACTTATTACTGATTCATAACAAGAAGAAAAACATTTTCATATTTAGTGCTTTTCTTCTACAAAAACTCTAGTTATCTTTTTAAATTGTTATTGTTTTATCAAAATATTGAAAATACCAAAAATATTTAAATTTTCATTCCTGCAAAAATTATCTTTAGTTTAGATAATTATCTTTTTATTAAAAAATAGAAAGTTTGTTGTTCAATAGTGCATATTAGGTATTCTCCCTGTGGGTTCGATATTCAGATCTTAATCAAAAAGTTTTATATTACTCTTTAACGATACGTATACTTTCGTAGTATCCCAATATATATAAATTAAAAGTTAAATTTTTATTTTTCTTCAAGATCAAGTTTTTGGTTTTGTTACAAAGTAAGGAAATATAAGTGAAATAGAATCTAAATTATTGTTGTACTTTGCATTTTAGTAGTATCCAGGGATCAAGCTTTTGGCGCCGTTGCAGGTGAGAAATTGATTTTAAAAGCAAATTTCTATTTTTAGAAAGTCTTATTTAAACTTGAAGTTATCTTGTCTTATTTTATTTTGTTCTAATATATTTTGTTATATGTTAATGTATGCATAATTCAAGTTCTGAAGGACTAGTGCCCTTTGATTCTGAATTAGAAAGAACTACTAGAAAATCAGAAACATCAAAAAAATTATAAATTTTGAAAAATAAAAAAAAATTACAAAAATGGCAGACCAAAATAATCAAATGCTGAAATTCATCAAGAGTTTAGACCTTTAAGAGATTATGTCAACACTACTGTAGATGAACTTCATTATAGTATTAAAAAACCTACTATAGTGGCTAATTCATTTGAGCTTAAATCTGTTATTATCCAAATGATATCAAATAATCAGTTTGGGGGATCACCAACTGAAGATCCAAATTTATATCTTGCCAATTTTCTAGAATTGTGCGCTACATTTAAATATTATGATGCATCAGATGATGTCATAAGACTTAGGTTATTTCCTTTCTCACTGAGGGATAAAGCTAACATGTGGTTGAATTCGTTAGCACCTAGATCTATTAGAACTTGGGGTTATTTAGCACAAAAATTCCTTGCTAAATATTTTCCACCATAAAAAACTGCAAAGCTTTTTAATGATATTACATCTTTTAAGCAGTTTGAAGGGGAATCTATTTATGAAGCATGGGGAAGATTTAAAGAACTCTTAAGAAGGTGTCCACACCATGCTATACCAGATTGGTTAATAATTCAAACTTTTTATAATGGATTAGTTGGATCTCTTAGATTAATTATCGATGCCGTTGCTGGTTGGTCATTGATGTCAAAACCATTTCATGATGCTTATGCTTTAATTGAAAAAATGGCTACCAATATTTTTTTAATGGCCTTTTGAGTGGGTAAATCCTAAGAAAGTAGCCAAAATTCATGAAACTGATGCATTTACCGTGTTAGCAAATCAAGTTGCTGCAATTTCAGGAAAGTTAGACCAATTTGAAATGAATTTTTTTCAACCAATTTCTATGATTGAAGAGAATTCATTAGGCCAAATGATAGATTCTCAAGCATCATTAGAAACTTTGAATGCCATAAATAATAAGCAGAATAACACATATTCAAATTATTATAACCTAGGTTGGAAGAACCATCCCAACTTTAACTGGAATAACAATTCGGGTGGTAATAATCAGCAATGGGGGGACAACCAAAGAAACCCATTGGGAAACTGGAACAACCAAGGGAATAATAATTATAGATCTACTTATCCTCCAGGTTTCAACAGTAATACATAGTTTAAGGAGAAGAAGTTGTCTATAGAAGAAGTGGTGTTACAAATGGAAAATCAATTACAAAGTCAAAGAGCTACCATTAAAAATATTTAGAATCAACTTGGGCAATTATCAAATTCATTAATTAATAGATCCCAAAGAACACTTCCTAGTAATATTAAATCAAATCCAAAAGACCAGAATAAAGAACAAGTAAAAGCCGTTCAACTTAGAAGCGTAAGAGAGTTGGAAGGTCGGGTTCAAAAAGAAATTAAAGTAGAGAGAGAAGAAATTGAAGAATCCAAAGAGGACGCTCCAAAAGATTCTGAGAGACCTATTTCTCCACTAAAAATTGATTTGAAAATCCACAACCTCCATTTCTTCAGAGACTTTCTCAGCAGAAGTTAGATAAGTAATTTTCAAAAATTTTGAAAAATATTTAAGAAGCTTACAATTAATATTCCATTTGTTGAAGCCTTAGAACAAATGTCGAGCTATGTAAAGTTTATGAAGGATATTCTCAACAAGAAAATGAAGTTTGAAGATAATGAGATTGTTGCACTTAGTGAAGAGTGCAATGTGATAATTCCGAAGAACCTTCCTGAAAAGCTTAAAGATCCTAGTAGCTTTATAATTTCATGTACAATAGGAGACAGATTTTATGGGAAAGCTTTATGTGATTTGGGTGCAAGCATTAACCTTATGTCATTATCAATATTTAAAAGATTGGGGTAGGAGAAATAACCTCTACCACTATAACTCTCCAGTTAGCAGA
>NEWO01000647.1:258572-280265 GCA_003013225.1 Phalaenopsis aphrodite
CAATGTGAAGATCTTTTTAAGGAAAATTCAAACTATGTTCAAGAAAGTTATGAAGTTTTGGACACGATAGAAAAAGATAAATCATTTTGTCCATCTATTGAAAAACCTTTAGAACTAGAGTTGAAGTTACTTCCTAATCATTTAAAATATACCTTTTTAGGAGATTCCTCTACTTTACGAGTTATAATTTCCTCAAAATTAACAATGGAAGAAGAAGAAAGGTTGATGAAAATTTTGAAAAATTTTAAGAAAGCCTTTGGATGGACAATTGCTGATATTAAAAGAATCAGTCCTTCAATTTGTATGCATAGAATTCATATGGAAGAGAACTGCAAACCCAGGGCTGATCCGCAAAAAAATTTGAATCCTATTATGAAAGAAGTTGTAAAGAAAGAAATTTTAAAGTGGTTAGATGTTAAAATTATCAACCCTATTTCAGATAGTGCATGAGTTACTCCAATTCATTGCGTTCCTAAGAAAGGAGGAGTAACTGTAACTGTAAATGAATATAATGAGTTAATACCTACTAGACAAGTTACAAGGTAGTAAATATGCATTGATTATAGAAAATTAAATCTTGTCACTAGGAAAGATCATTTTCCAGTACCCTTTCTAGATCAAATGCTAGATAGACTAGTTGGGCATAAATACTTTTATTTTCTGGATGGATATACTGGTTATCACCAAATTCAAATATCTCCTAAGAATTAAGAGAATACAACATTTACCAATCCTTATAGTACTTTTGCTTTTAGAAGAATGCTCTTTGGTTTATGTAATGCCCCTGCTACATTTCAAAGATGTATGATGAAAATTTTTTGTGATTTAATTGAAAAAGGGATTGAAGTATTCATGGATGACTTTTTAGTGTTTGAAACTTCATTTGGCTCATGTTTAGAACATCTATCCAAAGTTCTTAAGTGCTGTGAAGAAACAAATTTAGTCCTTAACTAGGAAAAATGTCAATTTATGGTAGCAGGAGGAATTGTATTAGGACATCAAACATTAGAAAATGGTATGGAAGTAGATCCTGCTAAAATTTAAGTGATCGCTAATTTACCTTAACCAATAAATGTAAGGAAAATAAGGAGTTTTTTAGGACGTGCTGGATTCTACAGGCGATATATTAAATACTTTTCAAAGATTACTAAGCTTTTATGCTATTTACTGAAGAAAGATGCAATTTTTAATTTTGATGAGGAATGCCTAAAAGCTTTTAAGTTATTAAAAGAAAAAATAATCACTGTACCAATTGTAGTTTTACCAAACTGGGAAAACCCTTTTGAATTAATGTGTGATGCTAGTGATTATGCTATTGGAGATGTTTTAGGACAAAGATATGATAAAATTTTCAAAGTTATTTACTATGCTAGTAAAACTCTTAATTAAACTCAATTTAATTATACAACAACTGAAAAAGAGTTGTTAGCAATAATATATGCTTTTGATAAATTTAGATCATATTTAATTAGAACTCATTGTGTAGTGCATACAAATCATTCTATTATTAAGTATTTAATGAAAAAGAAGGATGTTAAACCTAAACTTATAAGATGGATTCTTCTTTTGCAAGAATTTGATTTTGTAATGGTAGATCAGAAGGGGATTAAAAATCAAATTACTAATCATTTGTTCAGGCTTAAATTGGAAAAACCACTCTGTTTTGAAAATGAAATTAATGAACATTTTTCAGATGAAAAATTGTCACTATTAATGAGTGGCGTGTTCCGTGGTATGCCGACATTGTGAACTTTATTGTTAGTGATATTATACCCTATGGAATGATATACCAACATAAGAGGAAATTTATTTATGAAGCTAAGACTTATTTTTGGGATGACCCATTTTTATATAAACAAGGAAAGGATCTGATTATTCAAAGATGTGTACCATTAGAATAAACTTATGAGATTATCCAAAAAATCACATAATTCTGATTTTAGGGGACATTTTGGCGTTGATAAAACAGAATAAAAAATTTTACAATCTGAATTTTATTGGCCTACAATTTTTAGAGATGTTAATGCTTATATCAAGACTTGTGACAGATGTCAAAGAGTAGGCAATATTACTAGAAGAAATGAGATGCCCCTCAATTATATGCTAGAAGTTGAAATATTTGATGTTTGGGGATTAGATTTCATGGGACCATTTAAACCATCTTTCGTAAGTTATATATTCTGTTAGTAGTAGACTATGTATAAAAATGGATAGAAGTTATTGCTTTACCTCAATGTGATGCTCAAAGTATTACAAAATTTTTGAAAACGAATATATTTTGTAAATTTAGGATGCCGAGAGTTATTGTTACTGATGGGGAAAGTCATTTCAGAAATACCATAATGGAGAAATTATTAAAGAAATATCATATAAATCATAGAATTGCTACTCCTTATCATTCTCAGAAAAGTTTTTTGGCTGAATTACCTAATCTAGAAATTAAAAGAATTATGGAAAAATCTTTGAATCCAACAAAAATGGATTGTTCAGTCAAACTTGACTATGTTTTGTGGGCTTATAGAACTGCATACAGAATTCCTATAGGAATGTCCCCATATAGTTTAATATTTGGAAAAGCTTGTCACTTACCAGTTGAACTTGAGCATAAGGCATATTGGGCGATTAAAGAGTTCAATTATAATTTGAAAGATGCTGGTGAGAAAAGACTAATACAATTAAATGAGCTTAAAGAGATAAGAAATGAATCTTATGAAAGTGCCAAAATTTATAAAGAAAAGATGAAGATTTGTCATGATCGAAGGATTCTTACTAAAACTTTTCAGCTAAGGCAACAAGTTTTGCTATATAATTTAAGGTTAAGATTATTTCCAGACAAACTTAAGTTTAGGTGGATGGGCCCATTTATTGTGAATAAAGTTTATCCTTATGGAGCTGTGGATATTAAAGATCCTAAGTCTGAGAAAATATTTAAAGTTAATGGACATAGACTGAAACCTTATTTTATAGGGGATCGACATAAGTTTAATGATGGAATGATGTTCGGTCAACTAGAGTAAGCACTGGTTACGTCGGGCTGACGACGTAAAACCAAGCGCTTTATGTGGAGGCAACCCATAGTTATCAGTGTGTTTTTATTTTGATTGTTGTTTTATGTGTGATTAAGAAAATTTGGGGTAGTATTTTTGAGACTATTATGTGTTAGTATTGATTTTAATACTTTATTTATTGATCTAGACATGTTAAAATGAGAATTTGGATGTTAAGTTGATTAGTGCAAAAATGTGCACTGGCGCTTAAGCGCCAAATCCAACGCTCAGTTTAAAAACATGTCTAAAATTAATATTGTAGAACAGAAAACCACCTAGAAGTTTGCAAAAGCATGCCAAGGCAACTTCTAAACGTGCCTAGGAGTTATTGGAAAGATTTAGACCTATAAATAGAAGGATTTAGTGAAGGAATTTTACCCCAGATCGTTTCTATCCCTATAGTTTAAGAGAGAGATAGATTTTAAGATGGTGTCTTCATGGGAGATGGATTTGAAAAAGATGGAGGAGACCATAAGGAAGAAATTTATTAGTCAAAGTGCAAAAGAGATGTATAATGGTTTCTTAGTTGTTAGTATTGAATGGATATCAGAGAAGATCAACAAAATTGAAAATATCATGTCTGTAGTGGAGACTAAGGTATTGGAGATTCATGCACATCTTGAGCATATTGGATAGCAATTGAAAATGCAATTTAGCCACACTAGTTATATAGAGGAAGCAGATAAGGAGATGTTTCTTAAGCAAAAGTGGATAGAAGAAGGTTGCATCAGAGCACATCACCACCGTCCATTTTATCAACTTTAAATTATAGTTGCCCCAGGAGAGACTAATGAAAGACTTGAATTTGTTCCTTCTAATGAATAATGGAATTAATTTCTATGTTTAAAGTTATGTTTTTGTGTGTTTCAAGACGTTGTCTTTAAGTGTTTTAGTGTTTAATACTTGCTTTTAATATTTGTGTTACTTAGGTGTTTACCTGTGAAAAATTGTTAAGTGTTTGTATTTAGGAAAACTTTCTCATCCAAGACTATTTGACATGAGAACTAAGTGTTTAAATATATTTGTACTCGTTTGTGAATTAATATAAGTTTCTTTGTGTGAAATTTTGTGTTGTTTTAAACTCAAATTGAAACAGTTATTAAAGAGAATTTTGAGATAAAGGAGAGTTACAGGATGTTAAAAATAGTCATTTAAGTGCTATGAGACCATTTAGGGGTGGTTTACTTAGGCAAATAGTGCATTTACTATGATTTGAAATTTTTGAAACTCGTGCACTAGCGCCTAAGCACCACATCTCGCGCTTAAGCACGAGCAAGCCCGAGAAGCAGGCGCCTAGGTGCCACTTATTTGCTCTTAAGCGTCGGTTTACGAAAACCGGTTTGCGAATGGTTAAAAGTGAAAATTTGAGCCAAAAATCACCATTTTTATCCTCCCGTTACCTTCAACCTCTCAAAAATGCAATTTTGGAGAGCTAGGGCACACCACTAAGTGGAGATTTCTTAGTGGAATCAAGAAAAATTTGCTAGATTCGGATTTCTTAAGGTAAGAGCTTTACTTCTATGCAAAAATTTTGGATTTTCACCATGTATTTTGAGTACATTTGGAAGAATTCGAGAATTTACTATTCATGGTGGAAAATGAGGAAAAATCTATGGAAATTGCATAGGAAGTGTAGTTTAAGCTTTTGGAAGTTTAGCTTAGTAGTTTAGACTTGATTTTTGAAATTATTGTTGGAATTTATCAAATTTGTAGAATGACACCAAGAATGAAGAGAAGCAAAGGCAAAGCCCCTTTCGATTCGAGTAAAATTGTTTGTTCAAAAGCTCAAGATTGGTATAATGATGCGTTGCAATCACGCAAACTGATTTCGGAGTGATGTTTTAGAAATCCGGGTGAATACGTGGAAGATTTAATTATTCGCCTATAGTGGGGACAATTCTGTTATTTTTCTGCTATGGCAGTTATATCTATTGTGAGGGAGTTGTATGCAAATCTCCCTGAAGCTGAAGAAAATCGAGTTATGGTTCGAGGAAAATTGGTACATTTTTCGCCAGAGGTAATCAACTTATTTTATCATTTACCACCAGATACGTCATGTTTTTATGCAAATTTTAGCCCTACTTGACTATTGAAAAAGAACTTTGGAAGATCACTAATGAGAGGAGAGTAAATTTCCCAACTTCAAAGTTATGTTCACCTTCAAAGGCCTGGCACTATTTCATTTCTAATCATCTCAGTGAAGTGACCAGAGAAAGAGCGACGTTGAACTATTGTATTCAAGAGGGAAATCTCATCGACAAATAAGCTTTGATCTGTCAGACTATCATCAGTTCTGTTACAACTGTTACAACTGCAGGTCTGGGATTCGCTTCCTTGATCTTTTCTTTGTGTGAGCAGGTTGGAGTTAAATACGATAGCTGGGAGGAAGTATTATTACCTCTAAATCCCATCACTAAGGTGAATGTAAAAACTTATTCTGAGCATTCAATTTTTGGCTGGAGAGGAGGATTTTTTTGGAGCTATGGAATGGAGACGTCTGCTGCTTCTACCTCTGCTACTTCTACATCTAGCCATCTACCTCACATGCTTCTACATCTTGAGGTGAGTCTACTGAGACCAGAGATCAATTATTACAGAGGATGATGTATAATATTAATTTTACTGCTGATAGGGTACAAAATTTAAAGCATTTTGCAGAGCATACTGATAGGTATAATATGATAAAAAGTGATTATGAAGAGAAATTTCACTCATATATGGAGAGCCTCATTAGGGGTAACCAAGGAGTGCAATTTCCTTCATATCCTAGATACCCTTATTATAAGCTGCAAAAGTTTGGGATGGTGATGATTCAGAGGATGAAGAGTAGAGCTGAGAGATTTATTTTATGATTGTAATATGATATGAACTGTGGACTGGGCTTGCTAAATTTGCATCTGTGTGTTGGTTTTAACTATGTGATGTGGTTTGTACTTTTATGTTTAAGTGAGAATTGTGATGTGATGTGTTTTCATATTTTGGACTTGAGACGTGTATGTATATTTACTTGTTTAGATATTGTGATGTGTGATACTTTTATTTTTAATTGTATTGTAATGTTTGTGTTAGTTAGTAATTTGTTTTAAAATTCTAGGGTAGTAACTGTCGTAAGTTTTGTGATTTAGTTAGTTTAGAACTTAACTTAATTCTATATCTGTTGTAAGATTGAAAATCTAGCTAACTAAGATCTTAAATTTAAATTCCTGAAACTACTACCTGTATTTTTCTTTTATCATGTTAGTTTGTTTGTTTTTATGCTGAGATCGTGAAATCAAGTTAGTGTGTTAGTTTACTTTTATGTTTATACCCACTACTTAGAAGTCTATTGAATCTCTACATGTTAAATTGAAATGAAAATATAGAAATTTTGATCAAAAATTAATTTTACTCCTCTTTTTAGTTTTATACTTGTATCATTACGGTTTAAAAATTCCTGTTATTATGTTATTTTAAATTTTTATTCATGCTTATATATATCTGATGCTAAACTATTTAATCTGTTAAAATTTTAAGTTTGGGGGGATGAAAAATATTTTCAAAACTAGAATTTTATTTATTCTCAAATGTGCTACAAGTGAATTTGATTTGAAAAGAAAAAAAAAATGATTATTTATATGAAGTTATATAAGGGAAGTAAAATTTGATTTTAGAAATGAGTAAGAAAATTTAATTAAAATCTTAAGTGATGAAGAAAAACTTTAAGTTAAAAAGTTTTTAGACGAGCAAATGATTAATATAAGTAACTATATTTAATAAGAAAAATAGTTTTTTTTAAATTTAGAGAATTTAGACTTTTATTTGTAATACTAAAATTTCTATATTAAAATAATTTTCAAAACTATTTTTATATTTATAAGTAAAAGACTTATAACAAGACTTTGCTTTAGGAAAGGAGAAGTGGGATTCAAAATCATTAAAGGCCTATCTAGATATAGTAATCCTTACCTGAAAAAGAAAAGAAAAAAAAGAAAGAAAAGAAAAAGAAAAGAAAAAAAAGAAAGAAAAGAAAAAGAAAAGAAGAAGAGAAAGAAAAGAAAAATAAAAATAAATAAAATTAGGAATGAGAAGCTTGAGAATTAGTGCCTAATTAAAAATTGGTTCTATATTTGATCTTTTTAAAGTATAAGACTTGAGAAACTCTTAAGCTTATAGATATAATATAGTAAGTAAAATTATTTTTAATGAAAATTTTTAAGTAGAGATAATAAAAGAACTAAATTCTAAATTTGAAAAATCTATAATATATTTGTGAATTAGATAGAAACTCATATTTTCATCTTTCTTAACTTTAAAAATTTCTAAACTTTAAGTTGGTCTCATTTACTGAATATTTTTTTCTAAATTAAACTACTATATTTGTAAATCAAAATTTTAGTAATTCCTAAAGAAACTCATATACATGTTATACATACTTAGTTTTTAAAGATTGAAGTGTCACTTGAGAACAAGTAACATTTTAAGTTTGGGGGACTTTGATACACCTAAAATATATAGTATTTTTAGACATATTTTATACCTATTTTTGAGATATTGCACTTTAATGGAAGGTATTTTTGTGTTTTTCTTACAGATATAGGTAAAAAGGGTGAAAAATTTGCAAAAGAGTTTTGGCGCCTAAGCGTCAGATCAACGCTTAAGTGTCGGTTAAATAGAGAAGGCCGCGTTTAAGCCCTATAGGCCCCACGCTTAAGTATCGGTGGCAGTTATTGGACGAGTAAATTTGGTTTTTGCAAATTTTGAAGAGGTTTTTGAGACACCTATTATCTTAATAGGTGGTTATAACCACTATGGACAAAAATTATCATGAAAGGATGCATCTCTTGCGGAAATACATCGAATCTAGACATATTTTGAAGAGAAATCAAGGCACCTTTTGGAAAATTATAAAAGAAAGAAGATTGGGACTTTGAAAGAGGTCCTGAAAGTATTGGAAAGTTTTGAAAGTTCTCATTTGGGGAGTTAGTTCAGAGAGATTTTCAGGCACCACTTTTACTTTTATTTTACCCTTTTTGTTATTTTATTTTGAGTGATTGTAAAGAGAAGAAAATTAAAGGAACTTTAAGAGTTTAGTGGAGGACTTGAGATAAGTTTTTTTATCTTTCTGTTTTGAGACTACTTTTGATTTTAATTAAGGCTTGTTGTTGGTTTAACAATAATTTCTTCTTTTAAACTAAAGTATGATTTTGTTTTCTCCATAGATTGTGAGTAGTTTTCTTTATTCTTCTTCTTAAAATGATAAGTAATTCAGTTTTGGATGGATGCTGTGAAAAGTATTGATCTTCAATGATGGAAGAAGTTGTGATGATTTAAATCCATGCACTTCATTTACTTCTTGATTTGGCCAATCCAGATGTTAAAATTTGTTGTGAGAACATGTAAGAACTGGGCTGGTATTGTCTCAGTCAACAATTGGAAAGAATCACATGAGGTTGTATGAATGAGAATGTAGTTCATATGATTGAACACAAATAAATAAGAAAATATTCATTGAATGGTGTAGAGTTAGAGGACTTTAAAGTGATAGGTTAAAGCCCCCAACTTAGTTTATTGGTTTAGGTTCTGATATGAGAATGTTAGCCCCCAGGTGGAGGGAATCGAGGGAACTCTAGAGTGAGAGCTAGTATCTTCTCTGCCTAGCCGATCTTCATAATTATTTAAACTTTAAATTAGCTCATGTTCTTTATAGCATCTCTAGTAAGGGTAAAGAATATTATTGCTTCTATTTGGCACAACACAAGTTGCATACTTCCACAACATAATTACTATACTTATTACTGATTCATAATAAGAAGAAAGATATTTTCATATTTAGTGATTTTCTTCTACAAAAACTCTAGTTATATTTCTAAATTGTTATTGTTCTATCAAAATATTAAAAATACCAAAAATATTTAAATTTTCATTACTGCAGAAATCATCTTTAGTTTAGATAATTATCTTTTTATTAAAAATAGAATATTTGCTTTTCAATAGTGCATATATCTTATTCTTCTTATGGGTTCGATATTCAGGTCTTAATCAAAAAGTCATATATTACTTGATAACGATACGTATACTTGCATAGTATCCCAATATATATAAATTAAAAGTGAAATTCTTATTTTTCTTCAGGATCAAGTTTTTTATTTTGTTGCAAAGTAAGGAAATATTAGTGAAATATAATCTGAATTATTGTTGTACTTTGCATATTAGCAGTATCTAGGGATCAGCTAGCTCGTTATCGGAAATTACTCTGCGTGAACACTGAAATGGTAGACAATTTGAATCTTAAAAAACTGTAGAATGTGGTGCGTTGTATCCTCTCGTAACGGTACTGCCTTTGCCCACTTAGAGAAGTAATTCATGGCTGTGAGAATAAATCTGTGTCCTTTCAAAGATGGAGGGTCTATCAGACCCATTATATATGTGCCCCAACACTCAAATGGCCATGGGGAGATGATCGAATGTAGCACATTTGGAGGTTTGTGCAAGACGACTTCATGCACTTAACATAGGTGACACTTTCTAGTTGTATCCATGCAATCTATCAACAATGCTGACCAATAATATCTGAGTCTCTTAATTTTCATCTTCATCTTCAGCCCTGACTGGTGGCACCACACAATACAACGTGTGCTTCTTTGATAATATTTTGTGCTTCTGCTTTGCTCAGACAACATAGCCACATCTGATCGAACAACCTTCTATAAAGTACACTACCTATTAAAGCTAATGACATAGCTCTTCTCGTGATATGATATGGTTCTGACTTGTCATCTGGTAGTCGTCTTATTTGCAAATATTCTATTAATGGCCTGTGCCAATCTTCAGTATTGTTTGCTACTGTAATTACTATCTCTTCTTCTTTTCCCAATTTGTGTAGACTGTCAAGATAGATCTTTGACAAAATTTGGTGTCCTTGGACTGTAAAATCGATGGAATCCATTGGTGGACACGTCAATTCCTTAGCAAGCTTGGCTAAAGTGTCGACATGGGAGTTATCTCCCCAAGGAATCCTTTACAGTGTTACACTGGGAATCTATTCTAACAACTTCATTGCGTATTGGTGATATTCTACTAATCTTGGCTTCAAATTATTGTATTTTCTGACGACCTGTTGAATTACCAGCTGTGAGCCACCATAGATGGCAATGTCTGTTATTTCCATCGATATTGTCAATTCTAATATTATGATCAAGGCTTCATATTTTACTTCATTATTTGTGCAGGGCTCTGTTAAGTGGTAGGAAAACTGTAACAGTCCCTGATCTGGTGTAACAAAAATTAGACCAATCCCTGCTTTCCCTAGTATGATTGTCGGTAATCTTTTATCCTTTTTAGCTAATGAAGCTCAGTCAAAATACATCTCCCACCATTTGGCACTTGAAGATTCTACTTATAGTATTTGATCATTTGGTAAATCATCATTGAGAGGGGATCCAGCTAGAAGCGGGTGCGCTGCAAGAAAATACACTAAAATTTGTCCTTTGATAGCGTGAAGGGGTACGAAAGTTATATTGAATTGCAATAATATCATCGATCACCTTTCTAAATGTCCAAAAAGTGTTGGTCGGGTTATCAAATTTTGCTACTGATCAACTTTCGAAATAAGGGTGATCTTATGAGAAAGCATGTAATGTCTAAGCTTCTAGGTGGTCAAAATTAAAACTAGAGAATGCCTCTCAATAGGAGGATACCTTACTTCCATTAGTATTTGATGTTGAATCAAGTAGTAGAGTGCATTTTCCTTACTCTCATCATTGACCTGAGCTAGCAGGGCTCCGAGAGAGTGATCTAAGGTCGCGGTATAAATATCAAAGGTTTTCCCTGGATAGTGGCTGCCAAAATAGGAGGTGTCATTAAATATTGTTTAATATACTCAAATACTCATTGACATTTCTCTTTCTAAATGAATTTGGTATCCTGTTTAATTAATGTCAAAAAGGGTTGACACCTACCTGATAGATTCGATACAAAACATTTAGGTATGCCAATTTACTTGAAAGGAACAAAGTTGTTTTAAGGTTTTGGGAGGCTAAATTTTTAAGATAGCTTTAATTTTATTTAGATTGATCTCGATTCCCCGATGATGGACAATGAATCCTAGAAATTTACCGGGGGTATGACGAAGGCACGCTTTAAGGGATTCATCTTAAGATTATATTGACATAATCGTTAAAACACGATCCTCAAATCATACTAATGGTTTATTCATTATTTTCTTTTGAAGACCAAATCATCCATGTAGCACTTCACCTATTTATGGATAAGGTTATTAAAGATCTTCCTCATAGCTTGTTGGTATGTTGCTCCAACGTTCTTCAATCCAAATGACATCACTATGTAGCAAAAGATTCTGATCGGTGTTCTGAATGTTGTAAGTGTTGCATCTTCTGGAGCCATCATGATCTAATTATATCATGACAATCCATCCATGAAAGAGAAGATCTCATGTGTCGACACGATGTCCACCATTAACTCTGGTATCGGTAATGGAAACTCATCCTTTGGACACGCTTTATTTAAATCCCTGAAGTCAACAGATACCCAAATTTATCCGTTCTTTTTCTTAAGTAGCACAATGTTGGCTAACCATGTGGGGTATTTCTCTTCCAGCACAAAGTTAGTGTCTATTAATTTCTTCACCTCGGTAATGACTTGTTGTTCTATTCAGAGATGCATTCTTCTAGGAGCCTGTTTTACTGAAGTTATACTCTTGTCCACCCCAAGCTTATGAACTGCAACTTTTGAGGACAATCATGACATTTCATCATAGCTCCAAGTGAAGAAATCCTTAAATTTTGATATTAACTAGATTAAATCTGTAGACTCTTCCTCACTAAGTAAAGAACTTATGAAGGTCAGTCGGGGCTGCTCCTCAATCCCGAGGTTAACTTCCTTTAGCACATCAACTGTTGACTTAATTTCCTCCTCGAATTATGGCAAAGCATTGTCTATTGGGGAGTCCTCAAAAGCATCCTCCATATCAAGACATTCCTCTTCTAATTCGTTAGTAAAAACCATGCAAAATTCTGAATCATCAACTGTTCCTATCGTACCAAATCTGAGACCCTCTTTCAAGTTTAGAGTTTAACCTTTAACATTCCATAATCTATCAAAGAGTTATAATTTATCCTTCAGCATTTGCTTTGGCATATATCCTTGTTGAATTAATTTTTGCACACAAGGAGAAAAGTAAACAAATGGTAATTCCATTAATTCATTATAATCATCTTCTTCCAAATTTACATAAGTTTCAAAACTAGTTGTGGGAGAAGCACGGTAAAACTTGATCAGTTTCCAAACAATACCCCAGACTTCCTTGACCTCTAACCTCTCGGGTTTTTGAGGGTGAATTGGAGTAAGGGTCATGACATGCACGTAGTAGTTGATTCAATCATACATTGATTTGTATTCACTTATCTCCACATCTTCCAAGGAAATCTTGAACTATGTTTCTTATGTTTTATCATCATCATCTCTTCATCAGACTCATCTTCATTAGAAATCTCTTCCATGTCGATGCTGATGGTTAGCTTTATCTGTTCAACCATTATGCTGGTTCTTTCTCGTCCACATCCTCATCCTCGATCTCAGATGTGTGGACGAAAAGAACCTCCACCAACTCGTTGCAAAGGAGTTGTGGTAGATCATTGAAGCAGATTTAAATGATCTCAATCTTATGACCCCTTTGAATCTTCCATCTCATTTGACACAATTTTGCAAGAAAAGATGGTCTTCTTTGGAGGAGCGTAGTAGGCTGCATCTTTGTGGATGCCTACTTCATGAACAGAAAATGGTTACAAATCCCCTTTGATGCAATATTCTTGTCCCTCTTTATAATATTTAATGCACTCGTGTAGTGATGACAGAACCATGTTATGCTCAAGAATCTACGGTCGACCAAGCAAAGCGTTGAACTAAGTTTTTACATCGATGATATGGAATTTAGGGGTTGTTATTAGCTCTCCAACCTTCATTATTAGTGAAATTGATCCCAAAGCTCTCTCTCCTTTCTGGTTAAATCTACTTAACATCATCTTATCAACGGTAAGCTCGAGAGCGTCAATATCCAAATATGTTAATGTCCATAGACTCATCAAGTTGAATGACACTCTTGAATCTACCAAAACTTAGGAGAGCACAAATCTACTGATGTTGATGGAGATGTAGAGCAATCTGTTCTAATTAGTAGTACCAAGAAACAAGTCTTCATCAGTGAAGGTCACCCCAGGTCATTCCTTTAACGAACAAACTTTATCTGAGTATGTGCTGGCTAGCCAATTTAAGCGAATTTCTAGATCAAGTAGGGCCTTGAATAGAGATTCCCCCATCTCCTTTGACAAGATCAGATTGTCATAGATTCTTAGTTTGGTCAGCAACCTCCTAAGATGAGCTAGTACATCATAATCCACTTTATAAAGACCTCCAATTTTCACTTGATTATGTATCTCTTCTACTGGCGGAGGAGAAGGTGGTTCTTCTCAAGTGATTATTTGCTTTTCATTGTCCATTGGAGTTGTCCTTGGGGGTAATACCTTCCCACTCCTTAAATTAATTTTTGTAATTTCTTATTCTTTTGATGTTGCAGCCGATTCTTCTGGTGTTGTTTCTGAATCTAAAAAATCCAAGTTGATTAACACTCGAGGACTGGTTCCTCACTCTCGGTACTGTAGTAACTGATGTCATTAGTATTTTCTTCATTCTCTTTAACGTATTCATCAGACTTAAGTATGATTTGATGATCATTTTGGGAATTGAGATTAGGGTTAAATTGGTCACAGTTAGTTATGTTGTTACTAGAGACAATAAAAATGTAGCTGAAATCGTAATCATTATATTCAAAAAACCCCAAAGGGGCAAAAAGATAGTCATACATGGTCAGCGGTTTGAGGAATTTATCACTTGAATCCTAAACAATCAATCTAACAGAGGCAGCCCCTATCCTACCCCTTGTGTTATCGATCTTAATCTCGTGCACGAGCTCGTTTTTCTTCTTCTTCTGCTGCAGCAACTTTTCTAGCATGCTCTCCATCTATGTTCTAGCAGTTTGTAGACTCTAAATGGCGGCTTGTGCTGATGCGGTCTAAATCTGGTTAAGTATCTTCTTAGATGATCTGTTCCAAAAATTGCTCCAACCACCTTCCTCTAAATATGGCTCTATCAGGGTGATTAGCTCGGCCGAATTCATATTTACAGAACTTCTTTCAGGTACTTTTAAATATTTTTTCAGGATCGTTATATTTCATTCTTTGAGATTCCTCTTGAGTCAATCCTTGAAACTAAAACATCCCTTTATGGTGTGTCAAAGTAGTTTGTGGTATGGACAATAGTTGGGATGATCCTTCTTATCAACCTCTTCTAGTTTCTTTGGCTCTGACAATCTAAACTTGGACTTCTTCATCAAATTTTTGAACATTATTAGAATGGCTTCATTGTTGAAAGAATACACCCTGTTCACTCGCTCTGTAAATGTCGAACCCTATCTGCCATATATCCGATACGATCCTTTCTGATATGCCTGTTGTCCAGACTGGTCATACTGTTGAGTCTGTTGCTAACAAAACTGGTCATGTTGTGACGACTATTGAGAACCCTGACGAGACGGCTTGGCCTGAATCTTCATTGGTTGCTTGACCTTATCAACTGTTGCTACTGTCCCAGATTTCTTCTCAAATATCTTGACTGTTATGGACTTCTCGGTCTTTTCCTGAGACTCCATATGCTTAACCCCCTCCTACAAGTTGTTGGCCTTGCTGAATAATTTCTTGAATGAATAAATTATGAGTCCCTTAAGCATGAAAGCCACTTGTTCATGGATATTTTTAAGTAGAATCTTAATCGCATGTTGTTCTTATAGTTGGAGCTCGCACTTCATGCTCAAGTTTCTTTACCTCAAGATATAGTCAACCAAAGTCTCGTTAGGCTTCTGTCTTTCTATCACGAGATCTCCTATGGTGACATGATGTTGTACTCTAGCAAACCTCTTCATGAACAAGTGCTCCAACTCGGCAAACGTCTTTACTAATTCATTGAGCAACTCAGCATACCAATCAAATGTTATCCCTGATAAACTTCTGATGAACTGGCGAAATAACAATGCTTCATTGGCTCCGACATTTCAAAAACTGGCTCTGAAGTGGGCTATATGCTGATGAAGATTTCTAGTTTTGTAGAACGTCTTGAAGTTTGTTGACACAAAGCCCTTGGGGTAGGACACGTAATCAAATTCCACCAAGTAAGGTCTACCCTTGGAAACTGATGCAAAACTCTTGGACTGAGCTAAGGCCTCCTTCACTTGTTGTTCGACCTTCTGCTTAATGTCTTTCTCTAGTACCAAACTCTAGGCTGACTTTTTCTTCTACAGTTCATCTCTACTAATAGAAATGGCCTCCCTTCTATCATCTATAATATGCACAACCTCAGATTGATTGACCTCCGGTGAAGCTAATTGCTGCGATTAAGATTGTTCATGCACCGTAGCCATGGCAGTCATAGTGGCGGCCATCTCTTCCGTAATTTTCTCTATTCATACAATCTGTTCATTTCCTTATTGAATTGCCCTTCGCAAGTCATCCACGGTGTTCTCCTCACCAGAAAGTGGAACATCACGCATAGATGTAGTGGTGCTAGTCTCAACGACATTAATCTCAATGAACTCCTCATCGAGATAATATGTGAAATTAAAATCTTCATCATCATCATCAACACCTATTCCTCGCTCTTTAGCCAATTCCGCAATCTCGGCACTGAGCTTCTCCACCTTTTCTTTGATTGCTTTCTCATGAATCTTTAGATCTGAAGTTTTTTCTTGAACATCATCTTCCTGTATGACGGACTTAATAATGGCGGTAACAACCTCTGGAAATTTAGAAATATGCTTCATTCCACAAAATGGCCCCATGGGTTCATCATAATGTATTGGTGCAACACCCTTGGGTACCTACACACTCTTCATCGATGTTGATGCTTTAAGACGGAGTGTCTTAGATGTGGAATTGATATGTCAAAGAGAAGTATGCTCCCCATGGGGCAGATCAAGTACACCGGTAATGGGTCTCTTCCCTTTATCATTCATTAGAAAGTTTTCACGAACGTCGATGGGTGGCATCCTTAGACACAGATGTGATTTAACTGGTCGACGTCCTACAAACTTTGGATTAACAAGGGTGGAATTTGTAACGGTTGTAATATTATCAACACTGCCTCTAAGTTAGAATCTGATAGGAACATGGGCTGGAGGTACTTAACTATTTTTTGGAGCTGATGGACAGACCTAATATCCTTCAATACTTTTTTCTTCATCTAGGGTGAGACTTTGCATCCTACTCACTTGAGAAACTCAGTGATAGTACACCCCTCCTTTACAGCTAATCTCTCAAACACTGTACGGACTTTTGTGATAGGAGTGGGCCTCTCCCTCTTCTTACCCTGATCCTGTGGTGTGAAAAAGTAGCGACAATATTATAGATGCTCTCTTCCCCAGTGGTATCCATTAATGGATGAAACCTACTTCCTCAAAGGAGAGGAGAAATCTCAGGCAATCTGAGTTCCTTCTAGTGAGCAATCTCATCAACAGAGGCTATCTCTATAGCTTGGGCCCTGACAACCCTCTGAATCTTTCAATTTCAGTTTCTTCTTTGTGACTTGGTCAAAGGCCTAACCTTTGTGCTGGAACCAACTTTAATTACTGACGTCAGAGTATTGAACCCATCAACTGAATCTTCTTCAATCAAAATTTCTTTTCCTTTAGTAGATGATACAATAGGCAGAATAACAATAAATCTGGCAGCAGTAGGCGTGACAACTCTCGAGTGGACGGGGCGAGGATGACAGACTTAACGAGTGTCGGGGTGGTAGCAATCTTCACCTTCTTATAAGAAGGGAAGTCCTAGGGACGTTTAAATCAAACTCAACAGATGGTTCTTTAACTTCTGGAGCAACAACCTTTGTGGACATGAATGGGGCCCTACCAAGTCCGACCATAAATTCATCGAACTTAGCTCCAAACTTGATCATTGGTGTAATGTTGCAGGCATCGCGGTCAGTATGCAGGTTCTAAGAGAAAGTGAGAGTAGGGAATGCCATTGTAGCAGTTTCAAAGGAAAAGTTTCGAGGGTTAGTATCGGCAATCACCTTGTAATTTCAGTGGGAACACTAAAAATTAACAAAGGTCGTTCTATGGAATGGGTACGTCCTTTCTTATTTTCTTTTTCAAATTTATTATTTATTTGTGATTATAGCATTACAGAATTTTGATTAAAATTAAGCGAGGGTGAAGAGACGTAACGACTTTGCTTGATTCACAAAATAGCAAACTAAACCCAAAAGATATGGGAGAAATGAAGTTTAGGACCCAATTCAGGACCAACTTCACAACGCACATCGCCCAGGCGGAACTAGTCCACCAACACACCTATTGGGAGTCTGACCCCACATAAAAGACAAAGTCCTAAAGGACTCCTAAACCTCTCTATTTAAAGGTGATTAAATAGACGATCCTTGAATCCAAAAGAGTTTATCATACTTGCTAAAGGAATAAATGAGCAAAGTATGTCAACAAAAGAAGGGTAATCTGGTCCATGAGGGACATTGACACATTACCGATGTATGAAGACAAAACTTTTTGATCATAATGGAGAGAGAAACTACTCCCCAGCGGAGTCTCCAGTCGCCAAATTACTAAGAAGATATTTGATTTAATATAATATATATTAAATTTTGGAAAGTAATATTTTAATTTTAAAAATACGAGACCGAACCAATCTCATATAATTAATAGTTTAAATAAACAAACACAACACTACAAGTGACATACCTATTACAAGGATTAGACATATCACTTATTCGTGAGGGTCAATTTAATAAACTAAAGAATATATGACATTTATTTTAGTCTCCGAAACCATTTATGTTGACCGACAAATTTCCCTTATCTAATATGAGATATTAGATAGGTTTTATATTAAGCTGGGTTCTAAAGCTTCCTATAAGTTTAAGCCTCTAATTTAATTACAACTTAAATGACTGAGTTCAGCTAAGAAAACTCTCGATTTAAATCAGAAAATATTGTCTTCAAGAATTTTAAAGGATAGGATTTTTCAAAGATCGGTCCAAGGAGTGTCATATGGGAAAGAATCAATTTTGGAATATTTATTATGGAAGCCAAAGGGAAAAAACTAGGGGTTGTCACAAATCCTGAGGAGAACCTCAATGACTTCTTAAGCTATCCTATGGTTTAGCTTTAATTTCGATAAATAAATTATTGAATGTTTCATCATGTCAATTATTATTATTTAGGGCTTACTTTTGCATTACACAATCATAAGAATAACCTGAAATATAGAAGAGTTTATGTCGTGACAAACAAAAACCTCAGAATCCTAAAATGAGTTAGGGCTTAAATTGCACAACATGATTGTGCAAAGGCCTAAAGATAAAATGAGGATTTATGTTGCACTAAGCAAATGACCTTAAAATCCTATGGCTTGTTGTTTGAATTCTAAAGAAGAGACTGTTGTTGTAGATCCACTTACGGTTGTAGAATTCTGTCCTCAAAGTTAGCTCCAAGCTTCTCAGCAAGTAGCAGTCCTAAAGTCTAAAGGTTAAAAGGTTTAAATAACAAGTTTGTTCAATAAATATGGGCGGTTAAAATTGATTAGAGTGACACCGGTTAGGATTCTGTAGTTCCCTCGTTCCAATACCACTATTTTCCTTGAATTTACTTAGCCTATATGAGTTATTAGACTCACTTAAACTAGGGAAATCTCGTTAGTAACCGTAGGTTACCTCATCCGAGGGATTCTCGTATATTCAAAAGAATGTTTTATGTTTAATTATATTTTAAAGAATTTATGGTTACCTTTGAAATTTTTTAATTTAATTTTGAAAATTGTTTGAATTTTAGTTTTGAAATGTTTATTTTATCAACCATGCATGCATGCTATGTTGAAGCAGTAGTAAATTGCGGTAAATAAAAGTATAGAAAGTAAATAAAACCGTAAAGGCATACATGCCATCTTCTCACTACTCCCGCTAAAATGTTAGCCTTTAAAGCATATATAAGGTAATGCACAGTAAAAGTAGAGCGTAAAAGTGGAGTTCAACTCGAGTATAAGTGACTGCCATAAGTGAGCACCTAAAGGTTTATGGTATATCTATGGATGATTTTCTTGAAAAAAACATAATAACTTCATTTGACCTTCAAAATATCAAAAAGAACATAAAACTATTTGAGGGATAACCCCAAACAACTTTTAAGAATCTCTTTAAATGCTTCGAGATCATTTGAACTTATTATGTTGTTGAATTAACTGTCCGAGATTAAATTCCATTTCAATGAATTAATACATCATGTGCTCAATGAACCTTGATTTTTTAATCATCCCTATGAGTGGGGAAACTAGCATGTGATGTTTCATTTATGAATTAGGTGGCTGGAGACCCTTAAGGGCAAAGTTGATTTGTTAGGGAACTTAACCTCTTTTATTAAAGTTGGGCTAGTAGTGTTTCAAGGGCATTTAAAATTAATTATGTTTCATTTCCTAAAACTCATTAAACAAGTTAGAATAAACCTAGCTCACTACCAAGCCCTTAAGATTTCATATGTAAATTTCCAAATTTATAACTTTAAGGATGTTAAATTAAGTGAGCTTGATTATGATCAAATTTTGTGTTATAATCCAACCATTAACTAGGGGTTTTAATTATTGTATTATGATCTTCTAAAATCAAACCCCTCACCGTAGGATCACTCAATTAGATTAACTTCCAAATCATAATTCAAGAAATTACAACATTACCCTTATTGTAATCTACCACTTAAACCCTTTGTGTTTCAATCATCTAAAAAAGTTGATTATGATCAATTCACTACCCATTTACCCTCTAATCAAACCTAAACTTTATTTAAGGCTCAAATTCCATAATTACCATTTTACCCCTTAAGGCTTTATCACTTCATAATTCTTTAAATTTAACTCAAATGATCTTAAAATTTTTATGTTACCCCACTCATGGGTCAGTTAAATATGAGAGAAAAAATTGTGATTTTTCTAATTTTTATTTTATTTTTAGAATTATTTTTAATGCAAAAATAAGTATTTTTCAATTTAATTTACTAACTCATAAAAAGTATACCATTTGTCCTTAGGAAAATTATTGGAGGTTAACGTAAGTTAGAAGACCACTTTGGCCAATTTTCATGATTTTTAAATTATATTTTACTTATTATAATTATTTATTTATTTATTTATTTTAGTGATTAACTAAATAGAAAATATATTTTAATTACAAAAAAACTTTTTATATTTTTCCAAAATCTCCTCAAGTCCAAAGAACCCAGAGAAACAAACTTTTTATTTTTATGACTCTTATTTTACTTATTATAATTATTTTAATGAAAAATTAAGAAAAATACATTTTTGGCATTTAAAATATATAACTAAATTAGGAGAATTAAGAAAAATATTTTAAAGGGTCCCAAGTGATCAAGAAATAATTAGGAACATTTTGGTACATTTTCATATTTTTGGAATTTTTTATTATTTTTAATTATTTTTAATTCAAAATATAGCTAAAAATGAACTGTTTATTTTAAAATAATTTGTAATTTTCCTAAGTGCCCCTCATAAGGAACTCAAAAAATAACTTTTCATAATTTTCCTAATTATAGTTAATTTATTATAATTTTTTAATGCATAAATACCATTTTACTTAGAAAATAAATCTTAGTGTTTAAACTAATTCAAATGAGTTTCAATTTTTTACAATGAGCTAAAATGATCATTATTTAGAGTGGAACTATTTTTTGTAACTTTTTGAAATATATTATATTTATTTTATTTTTTTGAATTTTTAATACTTAATTAACTATAGAAACATAAATAATTATTCAAATTTGGTTCATATTTTTTTTAGATTCCTCTGACCACGAGAAACCTACCAAAATAAGTCTCATATTTTTTTGATATATATTTTAATTTATATAATTATTTTAAAGTAAAAATAGGCACATAGGTTTGAAAATTTGGGTTACATGTGTGGAGATGCTTTCTGACTTTAGAAAAATCACAAAACATCCCTACTATCACGAGGAACAAACTCCTAAAGTTTCAAGCTATGGTGATTATGATTTTCTTAATAAAAATTAAAACATTACATAGAGTACTTAATTAATTAAAAATAAAAAATAAGTCAAAAAATTTTAATTTTTTTCCACATTGTTCTTCTCTGTTCACTGAGCAACAGGGTATTTTAATTTTATTTTTATGATTTTTTATGCAAAGATATGCATTTTCTAAGTTTTGGAATTAATTTAAATAAAAAAAGGTTTAATTTCCTACTTAATCCAGTCAGTCGCCACCTCATCCTGTGATGGCTCCAAACTCTACGTGGAACACTCCCATTGGACGTCGCCATTTAAGTCATCCCGAACTTTATGTTTTAGCATTATGTCTAACGTGATCCTCACCGTCAAAGTGATGCACGCGCGATCCAATGGTTGTGGGTCAAGGTCCTCAATTGGTCTAAACCCGTAAGCTGTCCACCCCAAAACGTTAAGATCTTGCTCGATACTTAATGAAATCACATGGGGTTTGTTCCTATACCTTCATCTAGTCCAGTCGAACACATCTATACGGTTACATGTGTAAGAAAAGCAAGTTTG
>NEWO01000647.1:310054-326992 GCA_003013225.1 Phalaenopsis aphrodite
TTAATTGAATGTCTTATAAGCACTTCTCACATATTGTTGACAATTTTATGCTGTAGTGCATCACTCTGAGTCCTCTCTCTGATAGAGGCATGCATGTTATGATCTTCATTTTAGATCGCTATCTCACCTAGCTCATTGTCGTGCTGCATTTCAATTTGTGATATGTTAGAATATTTATCGTAACCGCGTTGTCCATCAATAAAATTATATAAGATGACACAAATAATAACAATATCAGCCTGAATATTTAGAGAATATTATTGCATATGAGTTCAAACTTAATTTTTTTTTTCCAAATGACAAATGTTCTTTCAATTATATTACGTAGCTAATAATGACTATGATCATACAACTCATGCACTGTTAAGTACCTGCGATATTCTATTCCATTATATTCACTCAGACATATTGATATCCATGATAGGATGTTAATAAGTTGTTGATAATTTTGTCACTCCCCAAGTGACCCTCCCTTAAGGTTGGCTGAGTTGCGACAGAAATGGACAATTCAATCAGACTAAATTCTCACCAACACTCATCCCGACTTATATAATCAGAACCTAATGAGTGATGAACAACCCAATTAAATTACCGCAAACATGCTTGGTACATTTTATTTCATAATTCATTCATATCACATAAACTCAGAAGCATGAAAATTGGGCCCCAAAACATAACCATTATCAATAGTCCATCTGATGTCAATGGTTTCCTATATTCTGTCACTGTAAGATTGTCAGATCTTAATGGTTATCAAAATTTTGTCACAGTCTGAATACCATAAATCGTGAATCTCTCATTCCTATTATATGTACTTGCAAATACTCATGTAATAGTCTACGCAAAATATTACTTGTGATATTTTATAAATCACAATTCATGTAATAAATATTCATCAGACATTTTATATATCATAGACATATATCATAACAAATGAATATATGTAGATAATAATTTCATAAGCATACTCATCAGATTCATAACATAGTAAAATCACGTGTATCATAAGGGGCAATCATATTACATTCATACATTCATTGCAGGTATTTATCGAAAATATGTTGAAAAATTAAAAGCAATAAGGGCAAACATGGAATAACATAGAAACCTACAGAGATTTATTCTTCTTAAGTTATCACAAGATTATTTCATCTGACTAGACGAAACAATCTTATAACAAATTTTTCCAATCATGTCTCGAGCTTACCGTCTCTTATAAATAATCTGGAAATAATAAAACATAATATGATTTCGTGAAATATCAACTTATTTCATAATTTAACCCAAAACTTAACTTATTTACAAAATCTTACTTCAAACTGACTTCTTAGCATTAGCCAATCTTTTTTGATCCTAGCTACTCCTTTTCCCTCTTTTTCCTATTTTCTTAATCTTCCTTTTCTTTCACTGATTTCATGCTAAAAGCTTTTTGGATGACCACAAATCGAGTTCACCGCTTCCGACACGATTTTGCCTCCACTAGTGCTATAAAAATTAAAAATAAACAAATTCTTGGCAAACGTTAAAACAAAACTAGGAGGAAGGAAATGAATGTCTAGAATAACATGAAAAAGTCTTTTGTACTTATAGAAATTTTCCTGAATGTCTAGAATAACATGAAAAAGTCTTTTGTACTTATAGAAATTTTCTTGGAATCCCTTAATACAAGTTCGCTCCTTGCTACAGTACCCGAGCCGTAGCATTTCAGATTGTGAACACGAGAGCTGGGAGAGGAGAATGAGGGAGCGCTACACTTAACTTACCTCTTTTTAACTCTTAGGCGCCCGATCTCAATCAAACTAATGCATGAGCGAAAAAGTGCAGGTAAAACGGTTGTGAACAACAAGATATCTTGAGCTGTTTCTTCTTGCGGTTGCGCTTTTTGTACCTCTTAAACACGATCTCGAGTCCAACAAGATTTCTTGGGCACCTGTAGCTTTTGATGATCAAGTCATCATTATAACTTTCTAACTACTTGTATGTGTGGTTGCCAAAGATCTTTGCCATTGTTCTTTGGTAGGTAATCCTTGTATTCTTTAGGTTGAATGTCATGACTTGATATTAAGAGATGTCGGTTGGGGTTCGAAATGATAACCATTGTAAATGACCTATTTTGCAGAGATGAATGAGCACTTGTGGATAATGAAAGGCTTCAGATTGGATCACCTCTATATATTATACCATTAAGTATGTTTAGTTCTTTGAATTTGTTATAGCTTGATAGTTACAACAATGGTAAACATGATGTCAATTATTTGAATGACAATTGTGGAATCACCCATATTTTCATTTGTATAAGTTGGTGCAACAACCCAAACACTCATCCATTGAGATATTGTTTGCTTTGTCCTAATGGTCTTATGGTTTTGCCCCTTTGGTGTAACTTCCTAAAAGGTCACCCATCTCAGGAGTGCTCTAATATGAGCACGCTTAATTTTGGAGTTTATATCAAAACTCTAGCCATTGCACTGAAAGACTCATTTTTTAAGAGTTCATCTTCATTCTATGTAAGGGGTTTCATAATCTCTCCCACTTAAGTAATTGACATACCCGTCAGTTCTCTTAGCCCAAAATCATTCACCAGGTAAATGAGATTCTAGAGTTGGTTCTTACAGATTCAAGAGTTGGCTCTCAACATGTAGCACTTTGTCCCATCTTAAAGTGGCTTATGTTGTGCATCACTTTATTTGTATAACATTTAGTTCCAATCTTTAGGTTGGTGTATGCTCTGATATCATTTGTAACAACCTGAACTTTCATCCATTGAGATATTGTCCACTTTGGCATAATGACCTCACGGTTTTGCCCCATTGGCGCAACTTTCTAGGAGATCACCCGTCCCAGGAGTGCTCCCATCAGAGCAAGTTTAACTCAGGATTTTCTATCGAAACCTCATTCGTTACACCAAAAGGTCCCTCGTTGTTTAAGAGTTCAACTTCATTCTACTTAAAGGGTTTCATAGTTGGGCCTATTAGAGAATAATGATAAAGACTAGAAGCTCCACAAAATATGGCTGATTTTATATCTTGGGCTTAAAATGCATGGAACAATATTTTTTGAGAATATCTCAGACTCAACAATTTTTTACTTCTTTAGCATGGTCTCTTGTGCAAGTTCGGTGGCTTAGTCAAACTCAAGCTGAGGCAATGGATTGAACTCAAGCCTAGCTTCATGCTTTTGTAAATGTAATTTATCTTTGCCTTCATCATCCTTAACACATTTAAGCGAGGTATTCAGATTGGTAGACTTAATGGGGTTGGTAGATTTTTCGGGACTGGAGTGAATAGATTGGGAAGTGAAAAGAGCATTCTTAAATTATATAAAACACCAATCTAGATTTTCTATCATATCATTGAATATTACAAGAGTTCTTTGCTGGTTGGAATATGAGTAAGAGTATGAGAATTGAAGAAATTTGTAAGAAGATTGATTATGTTGACTTGGCCTAGCATAATAATGCGTTGCATGAGAAGTATGATGTGATTGATGATATTTTGGGAATGAGTGTCATCATAGGTATCACAAGAGTTTTAATAAGAATATGACTTTTGATGCACCTTTTTTACATTAATCACCAATAATCTTCTTAATACAGAATTCCCTTGTTTGTTAGGATGATTATAGAAATAAAAGGAATCAAAAGAAGAACAGCCAAGATAATTCATGGACGATCTTTCATAAGAGATAAATTTGGTAGGAAAGAATATGCTAAATAAGAGACCCTTTTGGTTCATTATTATATATAATAATTTTAATTAAGGCATAGCATGTCCAAATAAGACCTGATATAATACAGGTGATGGCATACCATTTTTTATGAGTCTGCTAAGCTTAGGCTTGCATCAAGTGTGCATCACATATAATGTTAAAAGGAAAGTGGCACTTTTCTTTAGGACCATCCAGAAAAACCAGGGGCTAAACATGTCTTAGTTATTAAAAAAAAAAAAAATTAGGTTATGTTTGTTTGTTTTAGTAAAATTTATCCCTAATCTTCAAATAAATTACGTTGTATCCTGTTTATAAAAAAAGAAAAAACCCATACCAAATATGTGCACTCGAAGTATTGATTTAGAGATGTTTACAATTTTAAAAAATACTATATTTTTCAATAACCAAGTGCTTTATTAATGAATGAATGCAAAATGTGTATAAATAAAAGGATTTCTCAAAATCTGACACCGGTTATGTCAGCATTTATCCTTAATGGACTAGTCATTTAGTGGAAATTCTACGCTTTTATGTGACTAAATGGAAGGTCAGAGTTGTTTCTAATTTTGAGGGAAATGTAGTTTTGGCATTTTACAATATCGGCCAAAGTATTTGGCTGAAAAAATAGTGAATGTATCCTTTCAATTCCCTTTTTTTTCAATGTCGCATTAATATATCAAAAGGTTGGTTGTAGTCAGTAAACTTTAGCTTGAAAATCTTACGAGTTATGTGATTTTCATCGAATCATGCATGATTTTTAGTCAAACAAGAATTAAATACATGCAAGTTTGAGTGGACAAAAATAATTCTGAACAATTGTAACCTAAAATGCTTTAAAATTTTAAATTTTGCTTCAAGTTGCTATGGATAATGATCAAATACTACAACTTAATCAGGATTGTTTTGGATCCTATGCCACCAAAATACTAATGAATAAATTGTGGTGTGAATTTGAGAATGGTTTTATCCATGAACCTTTATATATTTTGACTGAAATATATAACTTTTTGTGCACCAAAATCTGTTGATAGTTTGAAAAGTTAGAAAAAATGGAGCATCTTTTATAAGATATTGAAATCATTGTACATGAAGTACTATTTATATCTATTCAAACTAAAAAAAAAAATGGATTTACTGTACTTTTGGCAAGGCTATGGAACATGGGCTCTTTCTGAAAATCTACATGCTCAATTTATTTTTTTAAAAACCTAGAGATCATTTGAGATCTTTGAATGCTATGGCTTTGCAGATTTCTTGTAAATTAAGCATTGGAAACTTACCAAAGCTCTACTTATGTTAGGATTGCTGTACAGACCACAATCAGTTTTATTTCCCAGATACTTGTTTTTTTTTTTTTTTTCATCTGGTATTGATCAATCAATGCCAGGCATTTGTATATTATAAATGTAACAGGGTTTTTGTCTCTATCTGAAAGTACATTTTATTTATTTATTTTTTAACAACTATCTTAAATGTTTCATGTGGAACATCTGATAGTATTATATGTAGGTGATGAAGAGAAGAGTTTGAGGGGCTCAAGGAAGGGCCGGGTAGACAGCAAGTTAGATAAGAAGGCTGTATTAAAAATTTCCAGCAAAGACTTTTTGGGGCTAAATTTTTCTGAGAAGGAAAGTCATAGAAGAAGGCCTCCTGGTTTGGTTCCAATAGTGGGACCCCTTGTAGAAGGTGATGTGCAGGAAGTGGAAATTATTGTTGGGGATGCAAGCAAATTCGAAAAAACACCGCGAGCAAGTACTTCTTTTGAAGTGGTTGACAACATGGGTCTATACAAGCCCAAAGTGTCTACATGGGGGGTCTTCCCAAGGCCCAACAACATCTCTAAGACGGTGTATTATTGATGCTATGTCAATCCAGATTGATACTAATTATGATTTTACACCTTTCTATTTGTCATGGAGTACTCAATCACACATGAGCAAATACACAAAAAATATGTTTATTTAGCTGTACAAAACTACATATGTATATTTAAATTATTTACCTACGCACATATTTGTGCATAGTATATGTTCTTAGAAACATGCAAACATGGATACATATCACTGAACTTAAAATGTATATGGATTTCTTTTTCTTGGGATTGGGCACATGTGAGTATCATACTTCCTCCAATTTCAGGAGTGGTAGTTTAGACATTGGTTATTGGAGGAAAATTATTAGATTAGCATATCATAATTAATCTTTTGATGGATCATTGCAGCCTATATGTTGTCACAATCCAATCTAGGGCTTGGAATTAATCAAAAAGGGAATAGAGGGTCAGACACCAGGAATTAAATTTTTTCATATTTATTTTCTATAATTAACAATTAACAAAAGAAAGAGCCACTAAATTAAAATAATATATTTAAATTTATCTTGTTACCAGTTGCCCGCGTCTTCTATAAACATTATCATTTCTATCACTCATCTTTTAATCACTTAATTAATTTGAAAAGTAAGTTTAAAATAACAATCAACTAAATAAGCAAGTGAATACTCATACCGCAAAAATACAACAATAAAATAGAAAAAAGGTAATATGCATGCCAGTTAAGTTTTTAATAAATCCATATAAATATTTGATGTTATTCAAAGAATCTTACTATATCAACATCATATCAATACCATTTTATTTCTGTATAACCGTCACAGTAGTACCGTCTAAAAATTTTACCACTTAAAATACTTTAATATCAATATTCTTTTTCTTTTATATGTCTATGTATCTTAATGTTTCTCTACTAGTACCATAAATAAGTGATTTCATCATAGTCAACCATGCACATATAAGCATATAACAAAAATATTATTTTTTAATAATGAATATTTTATATTTATTTGCATAACAGTTAATATTATTATAAGAAATTCAATAACTACGATAATTAAACAAAGTTGAGCACACAAGTCATTTTTACAATATGAATAAAATTTAATAGAACCCTAAATCATGTGTATACAATACTATAACAGTAACAGTAAATGCATTTGATCGAGAAGAAACAAAATATTACTATAGTAAAAGAATATAAGTACTCACCTCGATGTTGATTAAATTGTTATTTGATTTGCTTTGACGTCGACTCTTCTAAAAATTGAAATACTAAAATAAATATGATATTCATATTATTAAAATTTTTATATATACAAATTTAATAATTTATAATATTTTATTTAGTTATTAATTAATTATAAAATTTTTATTATTTAATTTTATGTAGTTATTAAATAAATAAAATTTTCATTATTTTATTTAGTTATTAATTAATTATATAGACAATGCTGCATATAATCGACTTTACTTTGTTTTGCAGCATTGTTTATTTTCTCGAGTCTTTCATCTTTTCTATCCATATGATGTATGTTATCGTTGTATTTTCCTGTATCAGTTTGGAGGTGGAAGAACTTTTGTGCCCGGTGAAATGCTTGAAACTCTAGAGACAAAAGAGACAAAAGAAAAGCGTAGCAGAGAGTTAATTTATGCTTATAAAAGAAAGATGGGTTTAGCAGTTGATGCAAAAGCTAGAGCTGAGTGTGAAAAGGTATCACACCTCGTAACTTTTGTTGAATTGTGTCTGTCACAGCTATATGGTTATTTTACATATTTGTAAACTGCTGTAATATACAAAGTCTTCCAATACAACTCATCATATTTATTATGCCAAGAATTTATATTTGATAGTGATTTTATTGATACTTCTTTTGTATACTCGCACCCCTATCAACCATTTTTTTAATAAGTAAAATGCAATGACTCTTGTTGTCCTTAATAAATTTTCATTTTTTTATAAGTATCTCAGCGATTTTTCTTTTTTTTTCAACTTGTTGTAGGATTCATCTTATGGTGTGAAAAGTTAGGCAGCTATGATTTAGGAATTAAATTCATAGCCTGTTGTACATCCCTTAGTGGTGGTAGTTTACCATGCTAAATAGTTTTAAAATCACCCAATATTTGATTTGTATCATCTGGTAAAATCATAATTTTAATCACCTCATTATTCAATTCCATAATTATTTAGGCTTACATCACACCTTGTGTACTTTTTTTTAAAGCAAGTTTATTTAGTATATGTGAATGATTTTTCTCCTTCATTGGGATTATTAGGCTTTGCTGGTTTCAAAACTAGTCTTTTCCCATTAATCTTGAAAGCCTCAAAAAAATATGTAACGGTCTACCCAAAATAGTATAAGTTACGTCCGTAGATGGCACATCACACTAACCCTTATCGGTATAGGCAACCTATTGAATCAAGAGTAGACATCTTTGAGGTATACAATTATTGTATATCTAAGGTATGTTATGTGGTTGTGGATGAGGTTTGTATTTCAAATATATTTGGTCCAGGGAAAAATTAAACACATCATTCACACAACTCCCACCATCAATTATAAGTTTGCATAATTTCTCCCCCCTTTTTAAAAAGGCTTAAAAATTATATTTCTTTAATAATCACCTCAGCCGTAGGAATCTATAACATGACATGTAAATCATCCTCAAAATCTGCACTCTTTTCATCTAACTTATGGGTTTTATCAAAATCATTGATTTTGTTTTCTTCTTTGTCCACATTTATATACAAGTTTTTGATGGGAGCTCACTAGCATAATGATCAATTTGATGACAAAATATATCCTTGCAATATTTATTAAACCCATTTGTAGATGCAATTTATGTCTCTTTAATGCCCTTGTTGACCATAGTATAACTATCATTAGATGCAATAGATAACAATAAAATTGAGTTGTATCGTTTTGATCAAAATGATGTACTTTCTTATTATGTTGTAGCCCCTCCTAGAAATGTGAAATTTTAATATCTCTTTAGAATAAAGTAAAATGCCAAAATAGTCCCTTGACTAATTATATGGCATCATTTAACCCCAGAGTATATAAATATGTCAAATTAGTCCCCAAATTCTTTTAATATGAGCTGAAACTAAATTGACATTTTTATAGACTCTGGAACTAAGATGCCCATAAAAAAAATCAGGAGATCATTTTGATATTTTTCTTGTTTAGAGTATAATGCAAGTTGAAAAGCATACTCAAGTGATAGAATGCTAAGATATGCCATTATTGACTAGTGTTATTACCCTTATATACAGGAAGTACATTAGTTTAAATTTGATCGTTTTAAGGAAATGATTCACCCCCTTAATATGTATTACCCTTCTTAGACATAGGAAATTTTTACGTTTGTTGAAAGTCTAATCCAAGTTAAAAACCGTATTGATTGATGAAATGTGATGATTTGTCATATCCTTTGATGTTTGATCTAGAATTAGACCTAAAATTGAACATTGTATTTTAGGATCTCCAATGATTTCTGAATATGACTACAATTCTTTACATATATTCATGTGTTCTGTGATATTGTTAGTTCTATGCTTTACTGAATTGCATTCATCAGGCAAACAATTACTACATAACAAATTAAAGAAAATTATAATTTCCGTTCTATGAAAATTTATTTTGGCCTTTTCATGATCATCAAATAAGTTTCAATTAGAATAATTAATTTTATTTTTTCAAATAATACTTATCATTGATCACACATGATTGGTCCTTCAAATAAGTTGTATACATCCATTAGCCAATCAGTAAAAGCATTATGATGAATTTACAATTATAATTAGACACTTTAAATATAAACTTTCAAGTTATGTCATCATCTGCATCAAAATTTTGATATCTGTACTTTCTATAATCTTTATTATTAAAGTTCTTTAACTATCATCAGATTGATTTCTTTCTCTTCTATTAGAATTAACATTCAAGTGAATTGGTTCATCTTTTTTGTTAGAATTTATTTCAAGTTGATCTTAATTGGTTTATAAATTATCAATTATTATTGTAACCATGTTAATGTATTGTAAATCATTTAATTTTGCAAGGTTATTAAAATTTCATTCCTTTCATTACATGTTAAGTTATTATGATAATTATCCTCACTTTTAAGTGACATTTTGAGACAATTGAAAGCTCTTATATCAATTTTAAGCGTGCAAATAATGAGGTTCATAATATACTTTCATGAACAGAAATTTGAGAATTCACAGATCAAAACTCATTAATTAATTTAATGACCCATCTTCATTAAATAAAAATTGGTAGTACCAAATTTTGTGTCCAACTGAAAATGAAGTTATTGACAATATTTAATAATTTTAACTAGAAATTGGATGCATATAAAGTCAACAAGCAAATTAAAATTAATATCATCAATTTTTTTTAATTAATACGTCACTTTTCATTCAGAATCAAAAGCACTAAACCAGTCAATAACTAATTTTATAGAGAATAAAACAAAGAACCAAAATGCTGAAGTAAATGAAAAAGAAAAAAAATCAAGTCTCATGTTGATACATCGATATGACGTCACTAGAACTCAATAGTTGTACTTATGCCACGTTCGAAGGAATCACACATCCAACTTGCATTCACGAAATTGAAATTAGAATAAAAAAAATTATTCAAACCATAATTTTTAATTACATGCCTCAAATGAACTATTTTTAAACTATTTATAACCTAAGATAATTAAGAATGTTGGCACAGGATCAATCTTAATTTATGTTAAATCAATTTTCAAGTTAGTTTCATATTCCAAATCAATTGAGCAACATAACATGAATTTTAAAATTTCAAATTAATTGCATGTAATATGCGCAAATTAAATACTTGTCAGGCTAGATCCACCAGCCATTTGCATTTTTTCAAAACAGCACCATCTCTTTTTATAAAAATTAAACTAAGTCCAAAAACGATCTTCCAATTCTCATAAAAAGTCGAAGTACTATAACATGCATGGATCACTGCTTGAAAACACATTGGCACAAAGCTAGTATGATTCATACCTTTTTCACTGCCAAATGGAATAGCATAGGATGACAACCAAGGACAGTAATTCTCCACTGCCTAACATGAGTTCAAACCCAACTCCTAATAGCTCCAAACACATTACATCGAAATTGCAGATATCTCCCAATAACACGAAACAATGTAAAAGAAAATAAAATGCAATCCACTCTAAGCTCTGCAATCTTCTGTAGAAATTAAGCTAAATCAAATTCAATCATGGTAGAAATCCTATCGATCTTCCAATTCTCATAAAAAGTCGAAGCACTATAACATGCATGGATCACTGCTTGAAAACACATTGGCACAAAGCTAGTATGATTCATACCTTTTTCACTGCCAAATGGAAATGCATAGGATGACAACCAAGGACAGTAACTTTCCACTGCCTAACATGAGTTCAAACCCAACTCCTAATAGCTCCAAACACATTATCTAGATATTACAGATATCTCCCAATAACACGAAGCAATATAAAAGAAAATAAAATGCAATCCACTCTAAGCTCTGCAATCTTCAGTAGAAATTAAGCTAAATCAAATTCAATCATGGTAGAAATCCTATCAACCGTTTTAACAAACCTAAAGCTTAGAAATAAAAAGCAACCTTTTTTGGCAAAAAAATATAAACCTTCCCAGCTGTCATCACAGATGTGCCCTTAATTACCGTTGAACAAATAAATATAGCTAATCAATGAAAAAAATGTTCATACACTGTAAAAATTACTGCTTGATGTGATGCATCTAATGAGAATAAACATAAAATTTTTTTATCAGTTACGTTATCTAGTGGTTTGTGAAGTTAATGCTTCCTTATATTCTTATTTCAAGGCATTGAAGGAAGGTGATAGCTTGATGGACCAGGGACAACTAAGAGGAGCCTTGCCTTACTATGAGAAGGTCATGAAACTTTTGGTCTTTCAGGTAATTAACTCAAAAGTATATCTAGCTTTTATTCTGTTGCCAGTTGTCTAATAACATAATAGGAGTTGAACGTCAGTGCATGGTTTGATTTAATCTCTATTGCACTCAACAAATAGCTACAAACAACCACAGGGCAATTTAAAAATTTTAATTGAACATGATGCAAAATTCAATGCCTTTGTGATATTATGTATCAAAGGAGTCATTATGATATGAATATGACATTGTCTTTCGTAGTAATCGTTGCAACCGGTTGTATCAATTTTATTAGCGTTTTTATCCTTTCATTCCAGTTTATTATTGTGTGTAGTGCCAATAGTTGTTCTTCTAAAAAATTTCTGACTATTTGTTCTGTCATTTTTGCTTCATACTCAATCATGATAATTTTTTCCCCGTGCCTTTTAAGCATAAGACGGTTGTGTTATCTTCATTCTTATATATATTTTTAAGTTTTGGATCTGAATTTCTTACTTGTAATTAGGCTAGATGAGTCAGTTATAGTTTCTATTTAACTTTTAATACACTTCTAAACATATATGCAATAAATGGTACTCTTAGATATGATGGTTATATTCAAAGTGTTTTCCATCAATTAGAACTTTTTGTTGGTTGTGGTTGGATTCCATTATTTTTTCTATGTTAGAATTTTCTGAACTTGGTTGTAATTGCTAAAATGGTTGATATTTAATGGACTAGCCTTTGGGTCATTTGAGAGTTCATTCTAGCGGATGAGGTGAACCTCATAGCTTCTCCTATTCTCATGGCTTCTAGACAACTTGAGAATATTTCGTGATTTCTATTATTGCAGAAATTTTTTGGTTCTTTGGAACTCTTATTCTTGGATCTCCTAACCATTGAAGGAAAGATTTCTAGTGACTTGAATCTTATCCACAAGCATTAGTTTTGAATTCTTATAAGTAAATTTTTTTATGGTATGTACACAACATATGATGTTCACAAAAATTGTTTTGGGTGTGCAAAAGTTATTCTTGATAAATCATAAACAAAGTTTCACATTTGATATGATTCTCGAGGCATGACACGAATCTCAACTCATTTTTTTAGTAAGAAACATTCAAGCTCCAATTAAAAATCATTCAAAACTCCAATTTCAGCGAATTTACAATCAAACAGAATGCTGGACAATGTTGACCCAATGACATTAAAATTGATCCAATTCGAGTAATATCAAACCTGTATCAAGCCATTAAACCACGTTTGGAAGATTTGGGTGATAAATTGAAGGTCAAAGGAATCCAAATCTGACAAGCTTATAATCAAATCAAGCATCTTGACGAGACGAATCCAACGAGTCTGAGATTACTCAATTTGGCACCATTAAAGCACTTAATTGTTAATGAAATGCCATTGATCAAGTGAATCATTTTAGGCTGTTCGATGGAGTGGTTTAGATTTTTGTCTTATTTTCATGTGATGCAACTCCTTCACTTTATAAATAAAGCTCTGCTCTCTTAATGAAAGAGGATAGAGAGCCAAACCTAGAGTCGGACTAGGAGAATGAGCCTATTTTCAATACAGTTTTGGACTGAAGACCAGTAGGATTTTTTTGTAGCTGTTGAACACTCGATCATCACTCGCCCACCACCGTCTACTATCCTCGCTCGTCCCTTGCTTGTCACCATCAGTGGACCTTGTAGGGTAACTATGCACGTTGAGTCATGACGTAAGTTGCGGTATAACGGCACGCCCTGAAGACTGTTTAATGGCACACCCCGAATCAAATAACAAAATATCCTTAATATGAGATCATGAATAGGGCGGTATTAAGATCCAACAATAACTCTCGAAGGTAGCTGCTTACAACTACCGTAAAGAGGATACGACTAATTTTTTTCTCATGAAATTCTCTCTTCCTAGCTTTCCCTACAGTCCTAGTGGCCAATTGACATTATCGTAGCTCATTATTACGGCCTATATGACCAACTATTACCTATGGCTCACAGCTCCAAACATCGGCCTTACATTGTAGCTCCCAACTTCGTCTTATGTGGCCTACAAACATTAGTGCAACTCCTTATTATAGCCTACATGTCTGATTGTTGTCGTTAAAACCCTTTGCTAGTCTTTTTGGCCAACCAGTGCTATCACAACTCTCCATTACAACCTATGTAACCTACTACAACTTGCATGGCTCATAGCTCATGTAGCCCCCAAGTGCGGCTTATGTGACCAACTACGCCTATGTTGCTCACAACTCGTGCAGCTTTGAACTTCGATTTCTGTGACCTACGAACATTAGTACAACTCCCTACTATGACCTACATGGTTGAGTGCTATAATTACAACTCCTTGCTACGGTCTCTGTGACCAACCAATGCTTTCACAACTCACCTCTACGGCTAATGTGACTACTTACAACTTATGTGGCTTACATCCGATGCAGCTTCCAGCTACTGCTTACGTGGCTCTCCGTTCTTACAATTCATCACTATGGCCTTTATGACCAACGATGCTATTGTAGCTCTCTACTACGACATTTGTGGCGGCCAATCAACGCTCCTGAAGTTCCAATAACGACCTATATGGCCAACTACTATGATTTTCAATTATGACCTCTATGACAAACAGAGGCTCTTACAACCATCAAGAACTACATTTGTTGTAGCCCAATTACGACTATTTAAGTCGGACCATTAGCATACTTTTGTAATTCCATCTTTCTTATTTTGGGATAAGAGTGGACTTGTGTACTCACAATTACATAGTGGTTACTTCAACTGGCCTAGTCCTCATGATTTTTCCCCTATTAAGGTTTTTCACATAAAAATTGTGGTATCTTATCCTATTTACTTCTCTATTATCCGTGTGTGATGAATTTTCATACAGTGTTGGGACACTAATTTATTACTCTATTGCTGCGATTCTTCCAATACACAACAATTATCATGGGATTCAGTGAGCCCCATGAGCTCATAGAATTCTATATATTTTAATGACCAAAAATCACACTAAAAAACAATGATTATTGATTTCTTAATTTAAATTCAAGTAATGGGCACACCATTAAAACAAAGCACATAAACGCTTGTGGTTTTTTATGGTAAAATATATGTCTTGTGTAAAAATCACAAAAAAATAAAATTTCTTATGTATTGTGGTTAATGTTGTAAATGAACCAATGCACTTGAGGAACAACTTGAATTCAACTCAATTAATACTCGATTATGCTTCTTCAAATTAGTAAATAAATGAGTTTGAATATTTTGTAAAAAACTTCGTGCTTAAATAAACTAAATTTAAACATACTCCAAATAGATTATTAATGTTCATGAACAAACTCGTTTATTGTTCAATAAGCAACTTATTAAATGCTTTATACCTGTATAATATGCTATTTAAATAAAATTTGCTTAATTAGAACTTATTTAACACTATATTATAATTTAATATCAATATACATATAAACTTGTTATAACTTCTATTTTTTAATTTCAATGAACTAGTTATAGTTGACACATTACAAAAAAATCGTATTGATCCGCATAAATCTCGACGTATATTTGGATTAGGAGCTCCAAAAAGCTTTATAATATAGCAATCAAACATAGTTCAATCCGAGTCCATGTGAGCCCAGATCAAACACTTAAAATCATATTAAGAAGTTTTGAGAGATATTTTGGAAGACAAAATGATCTCCAAATTTAACAAATTATTAGTAAATTCAAGGGTCTTGACGCGATAAATCCAATGAACCCAATATTACTTAGACATCTTTAAGGCATTCAAATTCTCATAAAAATACGTCCTAACTAGGGAACCACATTGGGTCCTCTGATGGAGTGGTACAAATTAATGTAGTATTTACGGAGGTTATCACCTCCAAAATCTATAGACTCCCACTCTTTTTATAAGGGGGGAGACCTGGAGGAGAAAGCTAAAGGAGCTCCAAGCTTCTGAGAGTTCTCAAGCTCCCCACCTTCGCTGTCACCGCTTGACTACCGGTATCTGGTCACCATAGTCAGTTCATAGCCATCTGCACTTCGCTCTCGCGGACTACCGCTGCTCAGCCACCATCGTTGCGGTCGTTGGACCACTACTGTTTGGTCTCCACCACCGCTAGACTATTTTCAGACTATCACTGTCATCACCACCAAATCACAGCAGTTGGGCTGCAGCCAATGCCGTAACATAGTTTCCTGACTACCACCGTTGCCTCCGGCAGACCACCACTATCTGACCTTCACCACCGCTAGATCACCACCGCTCGATCACCATCATCGTCGGTGTCGGATCATCGCAATCTTGCCACCACTGCCATCGGATCATAGCTACTTGGTCACCACTATTGACATCGCTAGACCACCTTCGTTTGGCCAATGTCGCTGTCTGACCACCGTTTTTTGACCGCCACTGTCATTGACAATTGGACCACCGTTGTCTAGCGGTGGCCACGTTGGACCACCACTGGCCGACCACCATTGCCACTGATGTTAGACCACTGTCGTTAGGTCGTTGCGAGACCAAAATTTCACCATCTAGCCACCATTGTCGTCGTCGCCAAACCACCACCATAGGGTCGCTGCTATCAACGACGCAGACATCAGATTTTCTGGCAGACGATCTCTACCGTTGGTATTCCTTCTCAGCAGTCGGGTTGCCACCACTCCCCTAGCTGAAGTCATATGGATAACATCCCTTATGTAATATTATTTTCTGTTATTTAAGGATTGATAAATTCTTATAACCTACATCGATATAGTTTAATCATTCGCTAAACTTTATGGTTTTTATCCTATTGTGTTTTCACATACAAACCTCGTCCCTTCTATCAGTTATTTTTTATTTGTGTGTTGTATTCTTGTACAATACCAATACATTAATATATCACTACTGTTGTGAATTCTCCGATACAACAGTTTGGCTCTGTCTTTAGGAACCACTCTCAACCTTAAAAAAATTGTGATAATAACTAAATGACCAACAAATATAATACTAGCAGCAACGGAGTATCTCGCTCTAGTGCTCTCCAGTTTAGTTCCTCTGGTTTGTCTTTGGAGTATCGGGTGTGTGGATGAGCCGCATAAAGAGAGTTCTCAGCTCCTAATTGAAATTCTACAAGTAGCTCTATGCATGTATGGGGCTTGTTCCCAAAAAGGACAAAATTCCTCAATGTCGGACCTAGAAACTGACGTCTTTTATATTGCTAGTTATCACCATCAATCACATACAACTTGACTTGCCTGCTACACTCGTATGCTTAGAAAAAACTTGGCACAACCCCGTCTTACTAATGCTTCTCATAATATAAACTGTGGTGAGCTACAAAGTGCTCTTATGTCAAACTCGCTTTGTTCTTTAAGGGACTTCACACTTTTGTGATATAGTCCTATATCACCTCGTCATGAGTTGGGTTGTGGTTTAATAAACTTCTCACCTTTAGGCATCTAGTATATGAGAGCCAATTTTAGGCTGCGGGTTAACTTTT
>NEWO01000647.1:327721-340876 GCA_003013225.1 Phalaenopsis aphrodite
AAAACTGCCTCTACTACGTCACAATTGTCGGGCTACCATCGCTCAATTGACACCTTTGCTATTGCCAAACCATTGTCGTTGTGCCACCATCATCAACGGGCTACCGTCATACCAAACCGTTGTCGTCAATGGACCACTGCTGTCAGGCCATCAATGTGTTGGAGCATTATTGTCAGGTCATCACAGTACCAAATAAATATCATCAAACCCTTACTAATGAGCACCTGCCACTATCACCACTAGATTAATTAAACCCGACCGACGTCAAGCCACCACCTCCATTGTCGTTAGGTCACTTTCGTTGCCATCAGACCATCATCACTTGACCACCATCTCTGTAATAGACCATTATCGTTAGGCTGTCACCACCTTTGGACCATTGTCACCAGCCAATGTCAAGCCATTATCACCTAGTCGCTACCACAATTATGACATTTTACTTGTTGTCGGATCATCATTAACGTGCTAGACTAATCTCGTCCAACCATCACCATCGCTCGATTAACACCTTTGAAGACTCGACCACAATTGTCATCGTCTGATCGCTATCACATGGCTAACAACTTTGGACTCCCATTGCATATCCATGGCCAATAATGCTACTATCACCACTATCATCATTACACCTTTGGATTCCCATTGTTGATAAACAACCCAACCCGAGGTTTGAAATTAACCAAGACCAATTCAGACGGTCGGACGGTGAGAGTTATGTTTTTTTCCTATTTTTATTTTCTATAACTAACATTTTAATGAATGAAAGAGCCATTATTAAAAAAAATAAATATTAAGTAGTCTAGTAAAAGTTACCTCATTACTAATTGTCCGTGTATTCTATAAATATTTCTTCTTATATCACTATCTTTTAAATCACTTAGGGGCTATTTGGTTTGCTGAAAAAGAAATACAATGCAAAAAAATTTACATTATACTATGATTACAATGTATTTGAAATATTTTTTAGTTGTTTTGTTCAATGTAAAATAAATGTAAAATTATATTTCTTTTGTTTGGTTTGAAGTAGGTTGAAAAAATGTATTGAAAAAAGTTTTTTTATTCAACATTGAAGGTGATACCAAAAAGCGGCTGACAAAGGTGAGCAGGTCGGTGGTGAGGTGGATGGCTGACGGCCCACCACAGGCGGCTTATAGCAGGGGTCTAGGGGGCAAGTGGCGGTGGTAGGCAGCAGAGGCTGGTAGGTTGCGAAGTAGATGATTGGAGGTGGGGCCGACAGGTGACAGGCTACAGGGGGCTGCGTGTCGGCTGTTTTTAACTTCGTGGTTTGAAAAAGTACTGATTTTGTGATTTTGAAAATAATTTAAATATGAATAAAACCCTTTTTCTTTTAAAAAGTAACATTTTAATTTTAAAATAGATGAGACCAAACTGGTCTTCATATTTTAAATAACTTAAATAATTGAATACAATACTACAAGTAATACACTTATCCCGAAGGATAAATATATCACTTGTAATAGGGATTGAATCACCTAGATTAAACAATTTGTGACATCTGTGTTAGTCTACAAAATATTTTTATAAAAAGGCCAACAAGTTCCCCTATCTAAAAAAAATTAGATAGGGTTTATTTCATCTGGGTTCCTGGTTCTCTATAGAGACAAGCCCCTATAGTTAATTACATCTTAAATGATCGAAATCATTTAAGAAAACTCTCGATTAAGATCATGTGGTTTTGTTTTCAAGATTTCAAAGTTTAGGTTTTCACGATTGGACATGAGAAAATCAAATAGGAATGACTCAAAATATGAACAATTATTTAAGGAATTTAAAGGGAAGAAAAGTAAGGGATATCACAGATCCAGGAGAAACCCCAGAGATGTCCCAACTGTCCTATTATTTGGCTTTATGTCTTTCGAAATAATTTAATTTGATATTTCAATCTTGTAAATCATTTAGGACTTAGGACTTATGTTCACACAATATCGGATTGTGCAAATAGCCTAAAAAGATGGGAGGATTTACATCGTACCGCACGTTAACCTCAGAATCCTAAAGCGTTAGGACTTATAATTGTACATCAAAGTGGTACAAAAAGCCTAAAGAGTGATCCTATAAATTGTTATTTAAACTAAAGAAGGTATATAGTGTGATGTGAATGTGTTCATGTGATGAGAAGATGTTTTGCTGCTACAGATCCACCTGGAAATTGTTCCTCGTCGCGTTGCCCACGATGTTTGCTCCAAACTCTTCGTAGTAGCATCTCCTGGTTTAGTTTTAGTTTTGAAAATGCTCCTAACCACTAGGTTATTCTAAACTAAGGCACAGCGTATCCAAGTAACTAAGCATACAGTGTGAAAGAAAAGTAACAATGTACTATACAGTAAAAAGAAAAGACAGTATAACATGCTGAAAGAAGAGTATAACATGCTATGAAGAGTAGTATAACATGATATAAATAAAACAACATAACATGCTGGGAAAATAAAATGTTGTAATATAAATTAAACCTGTACACCTGGTAGTTTCATTGCTCCTTTAAGTTTAGCTATTATGCGATGTGTAAAACAGGAAAGTATAACCTGAAAAAGACTTGAGAAAAACAGGTAAATCGTAAAAGAAAATGACAAATAAATAAGATAAAATAAAATACAATATCACATATAGATGACCAAGAATAAGAAATTTTTATGTGATATTGGAATGTCCCCAATTGCCAAGAGGATTTGAGTGTAAGAAAAAGTCAATTCCCGGAGCATTGAGTTTCAGTTTTGGTCAAGTTAAGGTAAGAATTTCATTATTTGATCTAATTAAATCAGTCATGAATCACAATCTAGTGCACCCTCGTGCCTAGTGTCCTAGTTATCTCATAAACTGGGGTCAGATGCCTGACATCTTAGGATCATTTGAAAATTAAGATGATAAACTATCTCTTAAGATGTGCTCCTAAGATCTAGGATGCGTACACTTTAGTTTAAACTTGAAGTGTTTTAAAGTGTCTAATTTCAACTAAGTGTCTTTCAACTAACCCTCAAACCTCTTTAGATTAAGCTTAGCTCACCATCAGACTCGTAAAACCTAAGGGGTAAACCTATAGCTTTGGCAAAAGAGTTGTGAAGTGTGATTCAAATCTAATTAGAACAATTGGATGTAGGTTTATTCCAAACTTAAAAGACCTAAGTGCATGTTTACTAATCTTTCCAATCCCTCTCCTTAATTGTTATCAAAACTCCCACTTTCTTCCAACCCCTAAATATTCTTCCAATTTACAGTTTTATCTTTCATATGTAAAAAGGAACGGTAGATGGTTCACTATTCTATCATCCCTTTAGATTTTATCACATCGAAGATCCAAATCTTATTTTTAGATTTTCTTTCCCTTTTCTCTTTCCCTTAAGACAGTAAATCATTTCTAAATATAATTAAATTAAAAATTCTCATTTTTAACTTGACCGTTAAAAAAAATAAAATAAAATAAATGAAAACGAGACCGATTCATTTTTAAAACCAAGCCAAATCAATGAAACTTAAAGTAAAATTATTAATGTATCGGTCTAAAACGATTAAATTCGTCAAAAAGAAAATAATCAGATCAATCCCGATAAGGATATTTTTTCCAAGCGATAATTTTATGGATTTCCAAACCCCTTTATAAATCAAATTCGATATTAATCCCAAAATGAAGCTTCAAGTGCTTTGAATCAATCTTAGAAAAATATCATTTTCTCACTTTTTATCAACGCGTGACATTTTCATGAATTTCCAAACCCCTTTGTAAATTCAATTTTATATCGACCCTATATTTTTTTAAATGAAATTGTACAAGCCCTTTCACATTTCATAAAAGAAGAGACACAAATTAATGGAAGAAATAATTCCCTAGCCTTCTAGAAAAACATACTGATATTAAAAATAATTAATCCCAACCTCCATAAAAAATTTATAATGAGATATAAATCCAACATGGTGTAAAAAAAGAATGCTCTCGAGTAAGACTCCAATATCATAACAGACTCACGGGTAAGGGCCAAAAGGAAGGCTCCAAAGTCAACAACACCAAACAATACCCAAAGTCAACACAATAGGTATCAACTCAATGTTATTTAAGCTTGAATCAATCATAAAAGAACCATAGGGGAAGCCCATGACCAGGCTAAAATAAGGAAGAGAAGCAAAATGTGAGTCCCAAATAAAATTTCCAGCATTTAAAAATAACTTCCAGCATATACTTCAACAAGGGGCAGCAAGGGAAGCAAAATGTGAGCCCCAAATGTAATTTCCTGCATTTAAAGATAACTTCCAGCATATACTTCAACAAGGGGCAGCAAGAGAAGCAAAATGTGAGCCCCAAATATAATTTCCAGCATTTAAAGATAACTTCCAGCATATATTTCAACAAGGGGCAGAAAGAGAAACAAAATGTGAGCCCCAAATATAATTTCCAGCATTTAAAAAAAAATTCAGCATATGTTCCAACACGAGGGGAATAAAGGAAGCAAGATAAGCCCCAAACATAATTTTTCTAACATATAAAATAATTTTAACATGTAATCCAATAAAAGGGTGAGTAATAGGAACATGAAATGAACCCCTAAATCAATGTTTTATCTCACAAAACATTTTCCAACACATATTGCAGCAAAAAAGGGGAGTAATAGGAACATGAAATGAGCCCCCAAACACTTGTTTTATCTCACAAAACAATTTCCAACACATATTGCAACAAAAGTGGGAGTAATAGGAACATGAAACATAAGCCCAAATGTATCCATATGAAAGTTCAAGCTCAAAAATAAAAAAAAAGGAATCCCTTTTTCTTTACTACATGAATAAGTGTTAATTGCACTTTCTTTTATCTTTACCAATCATGCGCAAAACGATGTATTATATCTTTTCCAAACCAACCAAAAAAAATCACGAGGAGTTTCTAAACATTTCTTTCAAAATCCGCATGATGAAAAGCAAAGAAGAGCTCCATAATATGTTTTTTTTCAAACAATCAAAAATGTGAATTCAACAAGCATTTGAACATGTTATCTCCAAAATCAGCAAAACTAATAATAAAGAGAAGCTCCAAATATTCTCCTAAGCATGCTTAGAAAACCATTTAAGTATGGAGCAAAAGGAGGACTCCCAACTATTATTCTGTGTGCAAGCTACAAGTTTCACCAAACATCCTTCTCCTTTTTTTTTTTTTTTTAAGAAACATTGAAGCTAGAACAAGCAACCAATTCAATAACCCATAGTAATGAATAGCTAAGGGAGGAAGGGATATCTTGGTTGAATTTTTTTTCAAGAGAAAAACGAGAACAGAACAAAACGCCAAGAATACCAAACCACTTAAGAAGAAACAGTCAGGGAATTAAAAAAAAGGAAAATGGCAGCACTTCCCCCCTTTCCTTTCAATTGTCGGCCAACGCTCCTCCTTCAAGCTTTGCCCAAGAGAAGGCAAGGCCTTCTCAACGCCTCAAATACACACACACAAAATGAAGAATCGAGACACAAAAATGGCAGCACCTCCCCCACTCAAAATAAAATTCGGCTAACCCTAAGAAACTCCCCAAATGAGGCATTTATATCAAAAGAGAGAGGAGGAAAATACTATCCCTCACCTAGGCGGTGAGCCGAACCAAGGGAAGCGACAAACCTCGCGTGGGGAGAGGACGACAGAGGCGAGGATTTGTCGTAGAGGAGCAGCTCGCGTGGCAGGGTGTGGAAGCTTTTAGACAGGGTTTCAGTGGGGGACCCAAAACTTCGGTCAAGGGAGGAGAGGAGTTCGACGAGTAAGAGGACAATGGAGATTCGCGATTCAGGATGCCGATTGGGGAAGATTTGGTTCGGCCCCTAGGGATTCGCCTAATTGCGAGCGAACGAGAGGGAGAGGCGAGCCATGACGGCGCTCGATCGGCTTCGATGCGGCCGATGGGGGAGCTAGGGCTTATTCGCGAACGACAGAGGAGATGCGGGTGCGGCGAGCCAAGCTTCGATCGAGCCGCGATGGATAAATGGGCAATTTAACGTATGAATATACGGTTTAGGGTTTATAATTAAGATTATTAATAATATAAGTATGAAAATATTAATTATTTGAAAAAATAAAATTTGATTTGTGCATTTTTATTAGTGTGTCACATCATCATAAAATAGATTTCAATTTTGAGTAATTCTGACGTTCCAGATGCGCTGGCACAATCCGTTTCGCCGTCGGAAGTCGTTTTGACGAATTCATCGATTTGCGTGCCAATTTTCTTGTGTCAAAAATATGACAATATGGGTGTCTTTTCCTACCAAAATTGGTATCCCGGACGCGTTGGCGCAGTCCAATTTATCGTTGGAGGTCGTCCGGAGAAGTTCACATTTTGACCCCTCTGGGCTTGATTGAAGTCCGATTCCGTGCAATTTTGTGAACTTTGTGTATTTGGTGTGTGTATATGAAGAAAAAGTCGTGAGATGTTTTCTTAAGGCTTGAAGTCCTATTAGGAAATTTTCCCTAGAGTCTTCGCAAAATAACTCATAATCGCTCGTTCATAAGACGATGGTCTTGTGCCAAAGATGCTAGACATCAAAGGAAAAAAAAATTGGCTAGAATTTTCTAAAAGCGTGGGTATCAATTCTAATTTTCTAAGACGGTCAATAAGAACTCCTAGAACTAGATCCTAGGCTTTAAGGAGGAGAAGAGAAGATCTCACAAAAATGAGGTCAACAAATGGACCCCCAATAGGTGTGGTGTGCAGAACAGACACGCCGCGCGTATTGGTGTTGACCGAAGCGAGCAACAAACCAAAGAATTGTCTAAGAAAATGTCGAATTTGATATGAAATTGAATTTGAGTTGGGTTCCCAATCGGGAACCCACAGCTCGAGAAAGATTTTGTGAATGAATGAGTTGAAAATGAAAAGATTTATCAGAAGTTTGCAGCATTTGATTTAATCAAGTGAAAAGATTAATTTAAGAAAGGAGGTAAGGGGGCCACCAACAAGGGGTTTAAGCTAAAAAACCACCATCAAGGGATTTACGTCAAAAGAGGGTCACCAACAGGGGTTTACGCCAAAGGAGGGCCACAAACATGGGGTTTACGCCAAAAGACCACCAAACAACAAGGAATTTACGTCGAAAGAGGGTTACCAACAAGGGGTTTACGCCAAAAGAGGGCCACCAATAAGGGGTTTACGCCAAAAGACCACCAACAAGGGGTTTATGCCAAAAGACTACCAACAAGGGATTTACGCCAAAAGAGGGCCACCAACAAGGGGTTTACCCCAAAAGACCACCAACAAGGGGTTTATGCCAAAAGACTACCAACAAGGGATTTACGTCGAAAGAGGGCCACCAACAAGGGGTTTACGCCAAAATAGGGCCTCCAACAAGGGGTTTGCAGCAAAATTTAAGGTTTCAATATTAATTTAAATTATTATAATTTATAAATACATATTTTCAAATTTATTTATATTAGAAGTTTTCTTTATTTTATTTTGCATTGTTTCATGTTCATTGCAAGACTGAATTAATATTTAATTTGACATCCTTAAATCAATCGCATCATATGACAAAAAAAATCTTCATTGATTCTCTAAAATCTGATATATCGGGATACAATCCAATCGTAAAATGATCTTGATCGAAACAAATTGTAGACTTTTAATGTCATGTCCATCTTTCTGACCTCTCAGAGTTATGTAGAAACTAGCCCCTCCTACAAAGATATGTTCCGGAACAAAAGTCCCCCTCACATACACTTTGAGCGTGCCTGTTTCATAATTCCAAAGGTCGAACTCCCTCGAGTTATAGATCAGGCTGATATCCAAATGATACTTTACTGTCATCCATTTTTCTGAAAGTAATTGATATTTTTTTTGTGGAACCCCTGGTACACAATGCTTTGCCAAATCTGCTTCATTCCCTTTAAGAACAAGGACTGAGCCAACAGGAAAAGGAATTTCAACTGCTCCACGAAATTTGGCTGGACCAACCACTCGTATCTCTTTCTCGAACATTATATTGCATTTGCTGACGAGAGACATGGTACAGAAGGGTCTCACGAAATCGTGGTTATCAATATGGGGTGGTATACAATCTCCTTCTTCATAGATATTAATTATGCAGCTGTTTGGTACACTATCTGCTGGTAAAATACGTCATTCTACCATTCTTCTTATCATCCTTTTCATAAGCGGTGGCAGTGGGTCAACTTAATCATGCTGAATAATTTCTGGGGGATTCCCTCTTTTATCATATGCATAATTATAGCAACATCCGTACTGAATTGTGATCCCGCCCTTGCCTTTCATCCACTTTCGGGGCTCTGAATAAGTCTTTTTCTTCAACAGGCCTTCCCGGCCTCTTTCCCTGAGATCAAAATGTATTTCACCATCCTTTTCTGTTCATTTTCGGAAAAGACGTCAATATGTAATTTCAATCCTTCCAGAATATTGACATATCTGCCTCGTATACTTTCAAAATACTCAAAATTTTGTTTTCGCACCTTCTGGAACATTGCCAGTTCCTCTTCAGAAATTATCTGCGATCTCTTGGGCTGAACATACTGCGGGATGTATGGCTCTATATCTGGATGGTCCTCACTTCTTTGAATTGCTGGAATTATAACACATTCTTCCCTGGGAGCATCATATTCCATATATTCATCATGAAAACCAGCTAGGGAATACTCTTGTAAAGTAGTCTACATAATTGAACTTTGTGGAACCTGCCTTCCTGCTGCAGTTTGAAACAGAACATTCTGGATTATTTGTTCAGGCATTTCTTCTTTATTTTGAGAAATCAAAATATTTTTCGAAGCTGCCTCATTAGCTTGTCTTTTTGCTAGTTGTACGAGTGCTTTGCGTTTCTTTCGACTGGCAATTCTGCGTTGGGTGCGGGTCAACGGTATTTTTCTCGACAGATTTTTTGGAGCGCTTATGAGCTCTCCCTCTGCTGTTAAAACCGTTGATCGCGTCTGCCCAACTCTTCCTGACGGGTCATCATCATTTTCCTGAGTTTCCTCTCCATTTTCATGCTTTCTTTTCTTTACAGTGGTGTCAATTTCCTTTTAAAATTGAGCACTGGCTTCAAACCTTCCATCTCCTTTGAGTTGACCACACTTAACAGGTGCCCCTCATATTTCAACTTAACTTGCTCAAAGTCCAAGTCGAAATCAATGATGACTCCCTGTGCCACCTCTTTCTTGTTTAATGCAAGATTTATGCCATTCTTAAAAGAGAAAATCAGTCTTCCCTTCGACATTTCCCTGTAAAAGACAAGAGAAACGTCAGCACGTTGATAATCAAATGAACAGAAACAATGACTAATTATTATTTAGAAAGTGATTTAGTTCATGTTTAAATTTGGGAAAAACAAAGAAAATTCATTATTATGGGAATTCATCTTGTCTTGTTAATTTTATTACAACATTCTTGGACCGAGTCACTAAAAGTTATCGCATCTGCGTATCATAGGACCTGCAACCGGGTCCCTTGAAACGTCACAACGCGTAGTACTTTTTCAAATATCTTCCATTAATTGGGAGCATAGGCCTTTCGCCTTGACAATCCACTAACTGATAAGACCCTCCAGAATAAACTTTTTCGACCACGTACGGTCCCTCCCAGGTTAGCTCAAATTTTCCCTTTATCTTACGATGTGCAAGAATAGGTCTGTTGAGAACCAGGACTAAATCACCAATATTGAAAATCCTAGGGCAGACCAGTTTATCGTGGCCATAGATCATTCTGGCTCTGTAGAGTTCCAAATTCTGCTGTGCTGCTAAACGGTCTTCTTCGAGGGCTTCTAAATCTTCCAATCGGAGTCTAACATTTTTCTCTGTTGTAATCTTGTTGGCTACTGCAATTCTGAGAGAAGGTAACTAAACTTCTAAGGGAAGAACGGCCTCAGACCCGTATACAAGTGAATATGGCGTAGCCTGAGTTGGAGTTCTGACAATCGTCCTGTATGCCCACAGAGCTTCTAATAACTGCTCATGCCATCCTCTTTTATTTTCTTCCAATGTCTTTTTCAGAATCTGCACGAGAGTTTTGTTAAAAGCCTCTGCCAATCCGTTTGCTCTAGGGTAGTAGATGGTAGAATATCTCCAATCTATTCCATGTCGTTTGACAAAATTGTTGATCTTCGTGTTTTTAAATGCTGGACCATTATTTGAGATTACCCTTCGTGGAACACCGAAATGATACACTATGTGAGACTTAAAAAATTGAAGAACTTGATGCGCTGTGACTTCTCTTAAAGGTATTGCTTCTGCCCATTTTGAGAAATAATCTGTTGCTACGAGAATAAAACGATGCCCTTTTGACGACGGAGGGTCAATCAGGCCCACTATATCTGTGCCCCAACACTCAAATGGCCACGACGCTATTGTAGGGTGCAGCACATTCGGAGGTTGATGCAAGACCACTCCATGTATTTGACACTGATGACAACTTCTGGCAACTTCCATGCAATCTATGATCATCGTCGGCCAGTAGTAACCCATTCTTTTGATTTTCATTTTCATTTTCGGGCCTGACTGATGAGCACCACACAGTCCTGCGTGCACCTCCTTGACAATCTTTTGTGCTTCCGGCCTGTTTAGGCACCTCAGCCACATTTGATCGAAAGATCTTCTATATAAAACATCGTCCACTAAAGCGTACGACAACGCTCTCTTCTTGATTTGATGAGCCACTGACTTATCCTCTGGCAATTTCCCGGATTTAAAATATTCTATGAACGGTTCCCGCCAATCATTAGCATCTTCTGCAACTACAACCACTATCTCTTCTACTTCAAGCCTTTGTAGAACATCCATGTTGATTTTAGAAAGTATTTGTCGTCCTTTTACAGTGATATCAATTGAATTTTCTGGTGGGCATGCTAACTCTTTCTCAAGTTTTGCTAAAGCATCCTCATGAGCGTTATCTCTTCTCGGTATCTGGTATATTGTTACATTTGAGATTTGCTCCAACAATTTCATTGTATAATTAAAGTATTGTTCTAATTTTGGCTTTAGAATCTTGTATTGTCTTGTCACTTGCTGGATAATGAGCTGTGAATCACCAAATATCTCAATGTCCGCTATTCCTATTGAAATTGCTAACTCCAATCCGGCGATTAAAGCCTCATATTCGGCCTCATTATTCGTACAAGGCTCTGTTAAATGGTAGGAGTACCTTAGTAACCTCGATCTGGTGTTATGAATATCAGGCCAACTCCTGCTTTGCCAGGTATTACTGTCCCTGAATCTTTATCCCTTTGTGATGACGAAGCTCCATCAAAGTACATTTTTCAAATTTGAGAATTGGAGGGTTGTATATTCATAATTTGCTCATCTGGTATATCATCATTGAGAGGTGAATCGGCTGGCAACGGATGCGTTGCGAGGAAATCTGCTAAAATTTGTCCTTTAGTGGCGCGAAGAGGTACAAATGTTATCTCGAATTGCAATAGAATCATTGACCATCTTGCTAATCTTCTAGATAGTGTTGCCGAGTCATTAAGTATTGTAATGGATTAACCCTTGAAATCAGGTGGACCTTATGAGCAAGCATGTAATGCCTAAGCTTTTGAGCGACGAAGATTAAAGCTAGACAATGCTTCTCGACGAGTGGATACTTTACTTCCGTCGGAATCAGACAACGACTGAGGTAGTAAAGGATCAAGAATACCAAGCCACTTAAGAAGAAACAGCTAAGGAATCCAAAAAAAAGGAAAACGACATATCTTCCCCCCTTTCCTTTCAATTGTCGGCCAGCGCTCCTCCTTCAAGCTTTGCCCAAAAGAAGGCAAGGCCTTCTCAACACCTCAAATACACACACAAAATGAAGAATCGAGACACAAAAAATGACAGCACCTCCCCCACTCAAAATAAAATTCGTCTAACCCTAAGGAACTCTCCAAATGAGGCTTTTATAGCAAAAGAGGGAGGCGGAAAATACTATCCCTCACCTAGGCGGTGAGTCGAGCCAAGGGAAGCGACAAACCTCGCGTGGGGAGAGGACGACAGAGGCGATGATTTATCGTAGAGGAGCAGCTCGCGTGGCAGGGCGTGGAAGCTTTTAGACAGGGTTTCAGTGGGGGACCGAAAACTTCGGCCAAGGGAGGAGAGGAGTTCGGCGAGTAAGAGGGCAGTGGAGGTTCGCGATTCAGGATGCCGATTGGGGAAGATTTGGTTCGGCCCCTAGTGATTCACCTGGATTGCGAGCGAAGGAGAGGGAGAGGCGAGCCATGGCGCCGTTCGATCGGCTTCAATGTGGCCGATGGCGGAGCTAGGGCTTATTCGCGAATGACAAAGGAGATGCGGGAGTGGCGAGCCAAGCTTCGATCGAGCCGCGATGGATAAATGGGCAATTGAACATATGAATATACGGTTTAGGGTTTATAATTAAGATTATTAATAATATATGTATGAAAATATTAATTATTTCAAAAAGTAAAATTTGATTTGTGCATTTTTATTATTGTCACATCATCATAAAATGTATGTCAATTTTGGGTAATTTTGACGTTCCAGACGCGCTAGCGCGTATGTTTCACCGTCGGAAGTCGTTTTGACGAAGTCATCGATTTGTGTGCCAATTTCTTGTGTAAAAAATATGACAATATGTGTGTCTTTTTCTACCAAAATTGGTATCCCGGACGCGTTGGCGCAGTCCAATTTGTCGTTGGAGGTCGTCCGGAGAAGTTCGCATTTTGACCCTCGTCTGGGCTTGATTGAAGTCCGATTTCGTGCAATTTTGTGAACTTTGTGTATTTGGTGTGTGTATGTGACGAAAAAATCGTGACGATGTTTTCTTAAGGCTTGAAGTCCTATTAGGAACTTTTCCCTTGAGTCTTTGCAAAATAACCCATAACCGCTCGTTCATAAGACGATGATTTTGTGCCAAAGATGCTAGACATCAAAGGAAAATAAGAATTGGCTAGAATTTTCTAAAACTGTGGGTATCAATTCTAATTTTCTAAGATGATCAATAAGAACTCCTAGAACTAGATCCTAGGCTCTAAGGAGGAGAAGAGAAGACCTCAGAAAAATGAGGTCAACACTGCGGCGTTAGTATGGTACCAGCAGACGGCCGGTGGCGGGCTGCAGGCGACCGACAATACTGTGTAGGTGTGCGGCAAAAAGGATGGTCGACAACTGGTGCTGGCCTGCGGTTGGGAGTGGCCGATGTTTGGCCTTCGATGGGGGATGAGAGTGGTTGGCTTCTGGCC
>NEWO01000647.1:347627-370085 GCA_003013225.1 Phalaenopsis aphrodite
CTTGCATTTAGTTGAAATTCAGGAAAGTTGAGAACAATGATAGTATGAATGCTTTTCATCTAATAAAAAAACACTGCATTTCATGCCAGGAGGAAACACATTTAGCTAAGGTATCATTTCATTCGTTCACTTCTAGAAGATGGTCAATTATCTTTGGAGAAGATATACAACTCAGAATTTTGTAGAATTGTTGATCAAGTTTGTAACTGGTGAGAAACTGAAGTTATGCTTGCCTTATGTTGGAATTTAGGAAAGATGAGATTAGTAATGAGTCACACTAACGTTCATAAATATGAAAGTGTAGCAGATTTAGCAGAGCGGAATTGTTTGCAATCAGTTTTTAAATAGGAGATTGTTATGATGTAAAGTCTGATTGTGGCGATTAATTTGTCACTCAAGCTTTATGGTGAGTTTGCTTGGGGGTACGGGGGGTGTCTTCCTATTTGGGTTTGGGGGCGTTGCCTGAACTTTTTTTTTTTTGTACCTAGTGCTCCAACAGCTGAGGAGTACTGTCGTGCCCGATACATGCTCTGAGGCAGAGCTCTTGACAATGCGCCACTTTGTAGTACCGTCGCTGTGCCCGACATAGGCCTAAGAACCTGAGTGTTTGACCATGTTAACACCTGGAGGTCAGCACCCCTTCGCTAGGTGGAGCGTAGTTGCTCACTATCGAGGCTTCTCAAAGCCAGTAATCAAATTTAGTTGATTGAGGCTTTGAGTTTTGGCTTTGTAGCGAGTGCTTGTGTGCGTTGCATCGAATTTTGACTGTTCTCTTGTAAAGAAGAAGAGTGTTTTTGAGCTCCTAAAGGTGTAGGGAGACTTGAGAGTATTGTAATTCGTACAATTCTCCAAATTTTTCATAATGAATTTTTTGGTGGGGTGTGACTCCATGATTTTTTTCCCACAGGTTTTTCCACGTTAAATCTTAGTGTTATTTGTGTTTTCCGATTTTGCATGCTTTTGTTCATCATTTTTCTTTGAATCTCTCTAATTTGTTTTCACTAAATCTCTCACAACACATTTGAAGTGAAAGAAAAAGCATATGGAGAAAATATGAGATTAGTGCTATATTATATTTTACATTTGTGGCAGAAGAAGCAAGGAATTTTTAGAAGTGATAATTTGTATGTTCATTTCAATTATTTCTGCTAAAGTTTTATGATCTTTAATGTCTAAACTTTTCTGTCACAAATTTTTTTTGGAACATGTTTATTTTACACATAATATTACGTTACATTCTAGTGATTACATGCTAGCCAGTATCTAATATTCCATAGATATCATGATGGCTAATAGAACATTCAGATCTAATTTGATCCTACTACCTTTAACTAATTGAATGAATTGGTTAGTAAAATAATATGGCATTATTTAATATTATAAGATAAAAGTCAAATTTTATTTTCCTAATAATAAGTTGGTTAGTAAAATACTATGGCATTATTTAATATTATTAGATAAGAGTAAAATTTCATTTTCCTAATAATAAGCTATGTTACTTCCAATGTGTGAAAGGAGTGATTCCTGTTATGATCAAATCAATTAACATGGATACAACAACAACAACAAAGCCTTAATCCCACTACGTGGGGTCCAAATCAATTAACATGGATAAATGTATAAAAATTAATGACTTAATATTTTTGACCAAACTAAGAGCTATCAAAGATTCAAACAGTGATATAAATATTATCCAGTAGTGAATGAGTTTTTTGATGTTTTTTCCAAGGAATTTGTTGGTTTGCTATCAAAGAGAGCTGAAGTTTATAATTGATGCTCAATCAGGGATGCACATATTGTGAATACTCATTGTAGAATGTTTACTAAAGAGTTATAAGAATTGAGAAATTAGCTATCATAGTTAATTGAATAGGTTTTTCTTAGACCCAATAAGTCCTCGTGGAGTGCACACATTTGTCTATTAAGAAGTAATATGATTTGACATGGCTGTGCATTGACTTAGAGAATTAAATATGGTGATTATTAAAAATAATTTTCGCCCGATTAGGATTGATGATTTATTTGATTATGGAGCTTTTATATTTTCAGGAATTGATTTAGAATCTGGCTATTATTAAGTCAAAGTGAAACATGGTCATATAGAGAAGACAAGAATTGTCACCATATATCAATATTATTAAATTTTGGTTATTTCTTTTGGGTTGAAGCATGCTCCAATTTTTACGGATATGATGAGTAAAATTTAAGACCTTTGATCTTGGAAAAAATGTGCAAATCAATAAACTTTAGGAAAAGTTGGCATGAGTTTTTATTTGTGCGAATGCATACCCTTTTAATCCCAATTCAGTTGAATCATTGTGCATAACTTTTCAATTAATTGCCAGTATTTGCTTGCAACTCGCTGCAATGAGTTTATTTTATTTATTTATTTTTTTTCAAGCAGGATGAGAACTCTAACTCACTCCTTTGGGATTATTCACTTTATTTTCAACTAATATATGAATCCGAGGAATGGTCACCACAATTAGATAAAATTTGTGATGGGAATATTGGTGTCATTTTATTGGAACTTTGTTCCCTAGGGAATTCCCTTGTATTGAAAAAAAAAAAGAAAAATAAATTCGAATATGATGTATGATTTTGGACGAGTTTTTTGCTTGGTTTTCGGCTTAAAATTAACCTTCAATCTTTCTCATTTGTACATGGACTACAATAATAGTTTGGTTTCAAAAGATTTTTAACCAAATTCTTTTGGGCTTGAAATTTTCTTATTTATTAAATGCTTTTATTGGGGAAAGCCATTATGAGAAAGTTTTGTGTAAATGAGTGTGAACTGCATGCGGTTGTTAAAAGAAAAAAAATAATAATTGGTCTGGACTCTTTTTCTTTATTAGTATTTTTGTTATAATCAGGCACTGGGAGATGAAACTAATTTCACTTAGATGAATTGTTGACGTGTGGGATACATATTGTCGGAGAGTGAATATCCATTTTGACACTCAAGGTTTTTAGGTCTCTTTTGTTTTCTATGCCAGTTTCTGATCTCTTTATTATAGTTATAATGATGGCTTTTTCAGAGTGACTTGCATGGGTTGGCTGCTTTGCAGTGGTCTATTTGTCTGGATTCTCTTAGCAGGTATGTTTTGCTTGTTATTAAATCACTAATCTTGTAGTTCTTGCTATTGAATATGCTTTAGAAAGATAATCCTACTTTCTTTGAAGCTGCCTTTTTCTTCCTTTTGATAGAGCATTGATTTGCCCAAGTATAGCATATGGCATGATTGAATGATGCTTCGTCAGTACTTCTAAAAGCTTGACCATCAGCACACTAGTTGAATTTTAAGTTTAAGTTATTATTTTTTTCTTGAAGTTATACCATCGATTTTCTTAGCGTGTAGCCATGGCTTGATGCCACTCGAGTCCTTATTTCTCTTTATCTTAATTTTTAATTGCATTAAACTAACTGGTTAATTTCTTGCTAGTTTTCAGTAAGTTTTGTTATGCAGTTGATGACAATTACCTTAGGGTTTTTTTGGGATTACTTTCTACTTTTTATTTTTATTTTTGTTTTTAGTCATTTTTATTTTTATTTTTATTTTGTTTTTTGTTTTCTATTTTTAGAAAATATGTTTGGTACTGTTATGATTTATGTGTTTTTAGAATTAAAAAATATAAAACATGTTTGGTTAGTTTTTTTTCTAAGAAAAACTTATATTTTTTATAAAACTGTTGAGTTTACGTGCGTTCGAGTATTAAGTTTTGCCGCATATGGCGTATACGATGTCTTCCTTGTTATACCCAAAACAAAGCATTATATGTGGGCGGTGGCTGTTGCTGCGACTATCGGAGTCCGGCGGCAGGCCGGGGCAAGCGGCAGGCGGCTGGCGGAGTCCAAAGAAGCGGACGGTGGGTGGCGGGAGGCAAGAGGCGATTGGCGGTGGAGGCCGGCAATGGTGGGCGGTGAGAGGCTGTGGCGGGAGGTGGCGACCAGCGGCGGGCGGCGAGCTGCGAGCTGCGGACTAGACGAATGGTTGTTTTGGTGTTTTAAAAACCCGTAAAAACATATTTTTTCTGTTTTTAGTAGTTTTAAAGCAGAAGTGTTCTCCCAAAAAGTAAAAAACAGAAATAAAACAAAAAACATGTAGGCAAACATTGTTTTATTGTTTGTTTCCTATTTTTTATTTAAAAAAAAATAATAAATAAAATTATCCCAAATAGCCCCTTAGTATTTACACAGTGAGATGATTGGTACAAGTTCCAGAATTTTTTCTGTTCTTTCATGAAGAAGTTTTCTTTGCTAGTCTTAAACTGTGGATAGCAGGGTGAAAGGAGTTACAAATAAAAGACCATGCGTCAGCTGGTACCTTCTTTTTGAAAGCTGTTTTTCTTAAGTGGGACGTTGTTGTATAATAATTTAAAATTATTTCTTGCTAGCTTTTGTTTTAACAGAACTTACACAAAAAAAAAAAAAAAAAAAAAAAAACTTTTAAGATTTATTGTATAAGCACAATGCTTCCTTCTTGGCCTAATTCATAGAAATTCTTGGTAGGCCAAATGAAGCGAGATTCATGTACGAGAAGCTTAAGTCTCATCCGAATGCCGAAGTTAGCAAGAAAGCCAGGCAATTCGTGTTTAGTTTTCAGGTAAACAGAATTTTTTCATATTGCCGTGATGAAACTGATCTTGAAGATGTTGTCTTGTGTTGTTGTGTGCTTGTAGAGAAATTTCTTATGATACTTTCCTTGATCATACAAGACTGCAAAGCACATTTAAGCTTCCTTGTTTATTGCACTTCAGGCTATGGAAATGATGAAGGTGAAAAACACAAACCTCCCAATAAAAACCGGCTACGAGGATTACTTCGAAGCATTAGTAAACAATCAGGTCAGTTACACTCCTTCAATCGAGGAGCAGAATGAGAGGGTGTTGGAGCAAGTCTTCCCATATATTGTATTCCTTTTATCTCCGATGCTTATTATCTTTTATGTTATAGTCAAAAAGTCTTTGTAGTCTGCTAAAAAAATCACTAAGTTTATGCAAATAATTTTTTTCTGCTCTAAAATTGAGATGATGGGGAAAGGGAGGGACAAAAGGACATCCGAAGAGCTTGCTGACAGTTATAAATATTAGAATACCTTTAGCTTTGCCAAAGTTCTCTATATTATTATTCTGCAATATCAATTTATTAATGTGATATTAGCTCTATAATCATGACAAATGTTATTTTAAGGTCTAGCGAAGTTGTCATTAAACCTTGGAGGACAAGCCAACATCCCGCTTTCTGAAGTTGGAAGCAGGGATTCCTTTCTCTGGCGGCTAATTCTAATAAATAAATTGAATTACTGAAGCACAGGAAATCAACTTTACTCTGGTTATGTAAATTGCAATTCATATTGTTCATCTCTTGGTTTGCTGAAAAAAGAATAATTTATTTGGAATGCTTTAAAACAGTTTGGTTTGATGTAAAGTTAATGCAGGAGTTTATACTTTAATTTGATTTGAAGAAAAATAAACTTAATATAAAATATGCTTCAAAATGGGCGGCAATAAGTGGCAGTGATGCTTCGCAATGGGCGGCAATAAGTGGCAGTGATGTTTGTTGTGGTTGGTAGGTAGTGGCCGATGGGGGATGAAAGCTTGAGCGGTTGTATGCCACAACATCGGTCGATGTTCTCGAATGGGGACGATAGGAGGGCGGGAGACAAGAGGGCGGGCTGGTGGCAATGGGTGGTGGTGCCTGATTGGTGGCAATGGGTGGTGGTGCCCGATAGGTGGCAACACGCGGTCTGTGATAGAAAACAAATTTTGCTGAAGTCCTTGATATGGGCAACAAGGGGCCTGATAGGTGGTAGTGGGAGGTGGCCTTAGGTCGGCTGAGGAGGATGGCTGGTGATAGCAGTCGGCAATGACAAACAAGAGGCGACGAGCAATGTTGGTAGGTGGCGGGTGGCTGGTGGCATGGTCATTTACTTTGACCAATTAGATTATGCCTTTAATTAGTTCACGAGCTAAGTTTAACACAATATTTTATGGGTTCAATTGGTTATTAAATTGTCCTACTAATTTGAGCCCTGAGATCACCATAGGATGTTCGCAAATGGATTATGCCCTTAATTAAATAGTTAACCCATTGATTGGACAAATTAAATTTATTTGATATAATTTGACCAAATTGAACTTAAAATGGTCAATTGAGTTAGATTGATATTAATCAACAAATTAGTTCAAACAATTGATCATGAAGATTTCTTATGTTGTCTTGGACATGATTTAACCCTGGTCAACTTACTATGACCATATGTTTGATGAAATTTATCCAATTAATTTCTCTTGTCCCTTTTGGAACTTATCTTTTTCAAAGTGGTTTTAACTTAAACATTTCCCCAGATTAATGGCATGTATTCTTAACTATAGAGCTTTCTTAAAATGTTAGTGCATTAACCAAATTTAACCCAAGTCATTTGATCCGCAGTGTTAACCACATTTGGTTAAATAGGTCAATATGACCCATTTGAACAATATAAGTTTAATTAGGTTTAAACTCAATTAAAATCTAATTTAATTAACTTATTAAATTAAAATGTTGCTAAGATCCAAAATAAACCCTTATCAACAATTGCACCAATGATTAAGGTTAATCAATTAGGGTTAAGTTAGTCTAAATTGTGATTTATATAGCTTAAGCATTATTATGCATGATTAAGAGTCTTTGAAAGGAATAGACTATCTTTAAGCATAATAACATCCGTGGACTTTATGGGTACATTAAAGAATAGGTTTTCATTTTAATATTTTTTTTGCTGATTAAATATGATATATAGAATAATATAGTATCTTGAAAACCCAAAAAAAATCATCTATGATAGATTTAATAATAAAGATGAGGTTACGAAAAATTTGCTTTATGTTCTTATAGATTTGTTTTACTTAAATTAAGCTAGGATTTATTTTACTTTTGAAGCATATGTTTTCCATAAAGCCAAATCGTTATAGTTACTTCAATCCAAAAAGTGGTAACTTTTAATTTTTTTTTTTTTAAGTTGGAATAGTTACTAATGTCTTTATGATTTGAAAGTTTAGATCAAAGATGATCTCTTGAAAATTTTAGTAGGTTTGATTCAAATTTAGAATACCTTGAAAGTTTAGATCAAAGATGATCTCTTGAAATTTTTAGTAGGATTGATTCAAATTTAGAATACCACTTTCTAAGATGCCAAAGAAAGAAATGTGAGGTGTGCTAGATCCTAAAAGGTTAAGATGTGCTTCATCCTATCTTATATTAGATTTTAATATTTTTGAATCTAAATTTTATTTATTTAAATTTTAACTATTCTTTTATAAATTTGGGGCTTACAATTTAGGTACACAAGATTAAGTAAAATGTCTAAGAAACTTGAAAGCTTATAATATACAACAACAACAAGCCTTTATCCCACTAAGTGGGGTCGGCTACATGAATCACTTTTCTCCATCATGTCCTTTTTAAGATGAAGGCTTATAATATAACACTAAAAAAATCTATTGGCATCAGATCCTAAAATTAGGATGGGAATCACTATTGACGTAGTAACTTAAACCTAAACTTTTTTGAAATGCTTATGACATAAAGTTCATGTTACGATCTGGTCTGTGACTTGGCATTAACCAAGGTGGAATTAGATGGTTGGATGGTAGAATTAAATTTTCTATATTTTTAATTCTATCACAAAGAGTTTAATATAAATAAAATTGAAAGAACCACTAACGGACAACATTTTATTAACAAATAAAAGTTACCTTTCTAGTTACTGACCTCGCCTTCTATATATATATTAGCTCATCTTCTCTTCTTCTTATACAAAAGCTTAAAACCTAACATAAAATTAAAAAAATATATATAATGAGTTATCTAAAGATAACTCAGGAGCAATCACACTTCTAAACTACCGTAAACCAAAGTTCATATTTCACTATATAAGATTTTATAATAATCTAATGCATGTGTTCATGACATTTTCTTGATGAAAATAATCTAAATTTATAATATGTAATAACTTTAACTTTACTTTTATCTCATACTCTTAAAATTTATATTTGCCTCAAGAGCACTGTATAAAAATAACCTAACACACCCGATACATCTAAAATATATATAATTTATGTACACATTTTTATACCTATTTTTGAGGATATTGCGCTTTAATGGAAGGTATTTGCGGTTTTTTCTTTCAAGTATATTTGAATGGATGAAAAATAAAGAAAGGAGTGAAAAATGATCAAATTTGGAGCAAAAATGAAGAATGTGTTTAAAAGAATTGTGTCAGCTAAGTGTCGAGGACTGACGCTTAAGCGCCAGGATAACAGAGAAGATCATGCCTAAGCATCACATAACTCACGCTTAAGTGTCAGAGGTAGTTATTCGATGTTCAATGAATTTGGACGAATTTTTTAATTGAAGCAACTCTTGGTGAAACATGATTTATAGTTAATGAATACGAAAATACATGCTATTGAAAGGAGGCAACTCTTAGAAGATTCATTGAATGTGGACCCATTTTGAAGAGACACCAATGCACCTTTTGAAAAATTATAAAGAAGGCTTAGATTGAATGATTGAAAGAGACTCTTTTAGCCGTCGACGCCCTCTCTCATAGATTAATTAGGATACTTTTAGAGAGAAAAAATTGAGGAGCTCTAGTGTGTTAGTAGAGTATNTTCAGGTATATTCGAATGGATGAAAAATGGTGAAAGGATTGAAAAATGATCAAATTTGGAGCAAAAATGAAGAAGGCGTGCAAAAGAATTGTCGGCTAAGCGTCTAGGACTGACGCTTAAGCGCCAGGCTAATAGAGAAGATCGCGCCTAAGCATAGCATAACACACACTTAAGTGTCGAGGTAGTTATTTGATAATTCAATGAATTTGGACGAGTTTTTGAAGGGGTGTTTGAAGCAACTCAAGGTGAAAACATTAGATATAGTTAATGGACACGAAAATACATTCAAATGGCTATTGAAAGGAGGCAACTCTTGGAAGATTCATTGAATGTGGACACATTTTGAAGAAACACAAATGCACATTTTGAAAAATTATAAAAGAAGGCTTGGATTGAATGATTGAAAGAGACTCAATTACCTGTCGATGCCCTCTCTCATAGATTAATTAGGATACTTTTAGAGAGAAGAAATTGAGGAGCTCTAATGTGTTAGTAGAGTATTGTAAGAGAAATGAAGAGAAGAGATTCAAAAGAACTTCAAGAGTTTGGTGAAGAGGAATTTGAGATTAGTTTTTATTTTCGTGACTATATTTGGTTTTAATTTAGACTTTTTGTGTGTTTACATAATTTCGACTCTTAAACTTGTGTTGTTGTGTTTTCTCCATGAATTATGAGTAGTTTTCTTTATCTTTTTTCTTAAAATGATAAGTGATTAAGTGTTGGATATAAGTTGTGTGAAGTATTGGTCTTTAATGTCAAAAAAGTTGTGATCATTTTAAACATTGTACTTCGTTTACTTCTTGATTTTGCCAATTAAGATGTTAATATTTGTTATGAGAACATGTACAATCCGAGATGGTATTGTCTCAGTCAACTAATGGTAAGAATCACATGAGATTGTATGGATGAGAATGTAATTCATATGGTTGAGTGCATATAAATAGGAAAATAAAGTTTGAAGGTTGTAGAGTTAAAAGACTTTAAAGTGACAGGCTAAAACCTCCAATTTGATTTAGTGTATTAGGTCTTGATACGAGATATTATCCCTTAGGTGGAGGGAGAAGAGAGAATTCTAGAGTGAGATCTAGTAGCTTCTCTTCCTAACCCGTCTTCAAGACTATTCAAACTTTAAATTAGTCAGTGTTCTTTATAATATCTCTAGTAAATGTAAAAAATAATATTGCTCCTATTTGACAAAACACACTTTGAATACTTCCACAACAGAATTTCTATACATGTTACTGATTCATGATAAGGAAAAATATATTTTATTTATATTGCCTTCATCTTACAAATTTTTAGTTAAATTTAGTTAGTTGTTTACTTTATTTTCAATTATAAAAAAATATCAAAACGATTCGAACTTTCATTTCTATTATAACATCTATAGTTTGAGTAAAAATATTTTTCAAAGTAGTTTGTTTTCTAATTATTTTTTAAAAATTTGTAGCATTCCCCGTGGGGTCGATATTCAGAGCTTAATCAAAAAGTCTTATATTACTTGATAATGATATGTATACTTGCGTAGTATCATACTATTTAAATATAATAGTTGTACTCTTATTTGCTTCAGAGTCAAGTTTTTGCCACCGTTGTAAAGTAAGAAATATAAATAAAGATAATTGTCCACACATACTTTGTAGTATTGTCATAAAAGTCAGAATCAACACCCCTGATCGATATTATCCTATCGTTATAGTAGTTTGTGATCTAATTTACATAATCTACTTATATTGATATACTAAAATTAATGCAATTCTACTATTTAAGTTCATACAATAATTCTACTATTAAGGTGCAATATCACTATAAAAAATTATAAAATATGGGTATAAAAATGTATATATTTTCGGTGTATCAAAATCCTCCAAACTTACATGTTACTTGTCCTCAAGTAACTCCTCAACTACATAAAAATATGACTTATGGTAAATAATTTAACTTTTAGACTTTCATATTTAAGTTCTCTAAACATAATAGTATAACTTAAGAAAAATTCAAAACAACTCCAGTTAATACTAAAGGTGTTAGGATATTCAGTAATTAAGTTTAAGATTTCTGATCCTCTATTTCTTTAAAGAAAAATTGCAATTTGTTATATTAAAGTCACTTAGAAAATTCATATGAAAAAATAACTTCATAAAACTTTATTAAACATTAAGCTAACACTCGAATAAAAAGTTTAGAAAATGTGTCCAAGTCTTTTTCCTTAAAGTTGATTCAAGCGACATCTTTTTTCTTCTTTTCTTTACTTTTCAGGATCATTTTTAATCCCCTTTTTTCTTTTATTTCTTCTTCTCTCTTTTTTTTTTATGTATGTGAGGATTATTATATCTGGATAGCCTTTAATGATTTTGAACTTCACTATCCTCTTCTTAAAGTTAAAAAATTGTTTACATTTCTTCACTTAAAAAAATTATATTAACTTAAAAATTCCATAAAGTTTAATTCTTTTCTTTTTACATGAATATTTTTAGATTTTGAATACTTCAAAAATACAAATTCCTTTACTTAAAATAGAAAATAGTCTTATTCTCTTTTATCAAATATCTCAGTCTCTAGAATTAACCTTTATTATTGAATTTTTTTTTTTACTTCAATTTACTATATATTTAGAAACATAAATATAGTTATTCAAAGTTAACCTATAATACCAATGGTCATGTTAAATTTGAAATTTTTGAAAATATAGTTAAGTGAGGACAAATAAAATTAAGTTTTCTCTTTTCTTTTTTAAGATAATTTTTCTCCCCCCCAAACTTAAAATTTTAAAGAGATTTACTTGAAGAACTTTAAAAATAAAAGGGTGAAAGAAAGTATTAAATGCATGAACAAAATTCATACATGTTGAAGATTCTGATTTTTACAAATAAATTCTGAAATACTGCAGGTGCTAATATGAAAAACTACAAAGCTTAAAACATTAAATTGCACATAATATATATAAAATTTGTTGAGAAAGAGTTAATTACAATACATATAACTAAGTGCTGAAACTAACAACTCAACTAAACTAAATTCTAAAAATAAAAACAATTTTACACGTTACAGTTTCACATTACAACATAACAACAGAGTCTTAATAATATCACAAAGCAAAAAATACATTCACAAAGCACAACCCAAACAAACAAACAAACAGAAAGATCACCAATCATCATCTTCTTCATCATTAACATCCAACTTCTGCTGCTGATATGGAGTATAAATAATGTGAATAGGGAACTGAACTGTATGATCACCCCTCAGATATTTCACTAAAGCATCATCATAAGCAACATCATATTCAAACTTCTAGCGAATCAGAACATCTGAGCATTTTTGGCCTCTATGTTCTGCATCCTATGATCCATCCTCAAAATATCTCCCCGTTGAATCATCATCTGGTCCAATAACTCCCTATTACTGGGGTCACTTGAAGTTAACTCACTAAAAGTAGGGGTCCTAGAAGTAGAAGGAATATCCCTGGCCTTACCTTCAGATCTCCAATCAGCATGGGACTCATAATTCTTAATGTTTGCAAGCCCAATCGGTCTCTGAGGCTCAATCCTCTCCTCATCAGGCCTGAAATCAACTCCCGCATTGGTAGTAAAATAACAAAAGTTTTCCCACTATCGAGAGATAATCAATCGTTCAACTTCTCCCGAATGTTTGAAACCTCGATCCGGAATCACTTTCTTATTTTCTCGAAGATTATGAAATTGAACACTAGCATTAAAGCTAACAAAATTTTGCTCGTCATATTCTATTTTTCTTTTACTCGATCTAGGTGCCATAGGAAATCTAGAAAAAATTGATAAAAATCCGAATAAATTCCAAAATTCTGAAAATCAAAATGTAAAGCACTTTAAACTTAAATCTACTAAGTAAAAGTTTTTCAATAAAGCATTTTCTCAAAATCTCTTAAAAAAAACCCAAAACTTTCAGATCTAGGCAATGTGAGAAAAACTTTGGTGAAAATCAAAAAGTTTTTACTTTAAAGTGTATCTCCTACCTAGAAAAAATGAAATTTAAAGTTCCTTTGCCTTTAAATCGCCTCAAATCCACCCAAAATCAAGCCTTAGGTGTGAAAACTGAAGGTTGAAGGTGACTTTAGGGGTAAAAAGGGAGGTTTTGCGATGAAAATCGTGAAATAAATGTATTATTACTGCTTTCAGGTTGAAGGGGCCGTCAACGCCCATGCCAGCGCCGTTGGTACTGAAGGCCCGAAATTTGCTATTTTGTTTTTTTTCAAATTTTCAATTCCCTTTTAATTTACTCCAAAGTTTTTTTTAGTATTTTTAAACACAAAATTTTATCTAACAATAATTCACAAATAAACATTTCACAAACAATCATTTTCACAAACAACAACACACTAACTTTTATATATGAAAATACACTTTTTACAAACACATTTCACAAATCACACATTCACACATATTAAGCAAACTAATTATAAATCAACATCGAAATCAAGCCACAACACTAAACACTGACACAAAACTATACACATAATTAAAGTTCAGAATTCTAAAGCAATAACAAACCAAACCAAATCAAATCAAATCAACACAATTACATTAAATACATAAGTATTCTTAAGTAGAGAATCCAAAGTCTTCAGTCATTCCGCTTCATCTTCAGTTCTTTCACATCCTCTAATATCTCCCATGGATTGGTAATGAACATATTGGTTGTAGAAGGATCGGTACGGGAATTAATCTATCAAATTTTCTTCATCCACCCATTTTCTTTAAACATCCGAACTAATCCTGCTTCAAAAGTTCCAGTATGATCAAAATTTTCTTTCATTCTCTAATCAAGCTGATAAAAAAAGGTACTTAAGATCTCCCACAGCATTCATAATACTCTGAAGTTCCCTTTCAATTTTTTTCAAATTCGTCTTCAAAGCAAGCGAGCTTCCTACTGTTGGTGGTATTAATGGAGTTGAAGCATGTGAAGAATGACCCATAATAGCAATTAATGCTTCATTTACATTACCAACATACTGATCATCAATAGAAATAATGGGCTCCCATGATAGTAAAACTTTTTCCCAACTTTCATATGGCACTTGGGATTGACTACAAATCAAAAAAATTGTAGAAGGATGCCCAAGTCTATAAGTTGACCCATTCATAATGATATTCATAACAGACTTAAATATGATTCATCCTATATCAATAGGTTTTTCTATTTGAATAGTACTTTAAAATAACACTTTCCTTGGTGACTCGACTAATCTTCATAGTAGGGAGTAATTTTGCACAAATAAAGAAATGTGACAGGGACTTTATATATGCTTAAAAATACAACAATTTATTACTGCTGCTGAAAGATTTAATTCCTCAGCAACGACACCAAAAACATAATAACAGTTATAGATTTGATAAAGATGTATGTATAAAATATTCAATAATAGTAAAGTCACACTTATCAACGCAAGTATACATATCGCTCAAGTAATATAAGGCTCTAATGGAGTCCTGGATATCGATCCCACATGGAGTAATATTAGAACTACGAACTAAGATTTTAGAAAAGCAATACTCAATCGCAACAATGGAATTCAAATTGCTTATCTGTCACTAATAGACAATTGAAATAAATATGTAATTTTAATAACTCTTAAATAACTAATTATACTAATAAAGTTTTTAATATGATATTCAATATATAAGAAAACATCCTTCTCATTGTTAAGAAATTATAGTGAATGCATAAAGTGAATCAGTTTAAATTGTATTGTGCCAAATAGAAGCATACCTATTCTTTACCCTTTGGTCCAAGCATAAAGAACATTGACTAATTCTACATTTGTTTACTGAATCTATGGCTAGGCTGGGAGGATGCTGACTCTCACTTCAAAGCTCCCACGTTCCCCTAGCCTGAGGGCTAGTATCTACACTTCAACACCCAAACAATAAGACCGAATTGAGGATTTTAGTCTGTCACTCTAAAATTTCCAATTCTACGCCTGATAATTTTATTTCCCTATCTATTTGCACCCAATTTTCAAGGGCTTTGACCTCCCTAAATCTTGGATATAATCTTCACTTTAGTTGTAAAACTCAACATATTTTAACAAATCAATTAGCCAGATTGAAAGTAAATTAAGATCGAAGTGAAAAGATCATCACAATTTCTTTAACATTTTCATGGCTCAACCAATTCAAATCACCATTTCACAAATCTTAAGACAAGGAGAAAGACAGAGAAAACTACTCAGATCTCATGGGAAAAACACAACAAAACTCGGAATTCATATATAAAAACATAGCCATAAAAACTACAACAAATAAATAACACTTATCTATAATTTCTCCCCAAGCGAACTCGAAGTTCCTCTGAATCTCTTCCTTTCTTTAAAACACATAGAATTCCTCTTCGAAGCGGCAAGGAGGAAGAAATCTCTCACTTTCCCTCCACTCTTACAATCTCTCGAAGAATTCCTCAAAATTAAACTCTCTACACATTATTGGAACTCTTGGACGTTGTTCTAACCTTTCAACTCCTCGAACTCCTCTTTTATTTTTGGCCAAAATCTTCTTTTAAATTTGCGGATGAGTTTTCCCAAGAGTTGCCTAAGCACCCCACCAAAATTCATCCTCATCCAATGCATTGTTGGACATAACCTCCGATCTTGCCGTCGGCGGCTCGAGGGTGCGGTCAGCGGGCCTTCTAAGTGAATTAAATCTGGAGTCTCGAGAAAAGTCCGTTGTCGGCGCCGTTGGGCTTGCCGTTGGCGCCCTAGTTCAAATCTTCAAATTTTGGTTCTTTTCGCTCCAAATTCGCTCCTTTTTGCATCTTTTTACTCCAATGACCGTAATTCATCAATCCTGCAACAAAACATCAAAAATACCTTTCTTTAAAGTGTAATATCATAAAAAATTGTGTAACATAAGTATGAAAATTTCAACATATTTTCCTTTGGTCAAAATCCCCCAAACTTAACTATTACTTGTCCTCAAGTAATTTAAGTACTACATAAAAGTTATGAACTATTGTAGTAAAGTTTCAATTCAAAAATACTATAAGTTTGATTTAGATAAATACCACAGTGAGATTTTCAGAAAAAATTCAAGTAATTAAAGTAACTTTGTAGCTACAAGATTAGCTAGTCATCAAGTTTAAAAGTTCTAGTCTTCTAATCATTTCAAGAATGACTATATGTTGCAATATTAAGTCACTTAGAATAGTCAAATGAAAGGAACTTCATGAGAACATTACTAGTAAAAGATCTATTTCATAAATATAAGTTCAGGAATGTATTTAGGTTTTCCCTTTAGGTAGGTCCAGTGAAGTCAATTTTTGATTAGGCATATCCTCAAGCTTCTCCTCACCTTCATATTTTTTTTCTTTCTTTTCTCTTTTTCATTTGGATTGCTTTCAATTCTATATATTTTTCTTTTCTTTTTAGGGACTGTTGTCAATCCTTTCTTTTTCTTTTTTCAAGTGAGGATTGCTATATCTGGATAGCCTTTAATGATTTTGAACATCATCTTTCTTTCCCTAAATTTGAACTCAAAGCATTCCTTTACCTTATAAATATTTTATAGCTTTTACATCATTGAGTCCCAATCTTTTCTTTTCAAATGAACTTCCAGATTCTTAATACTTCAAAATACAATTTTCTGTACTTTAAATAGTTAACTGTAATCTTATTCTCTTATACTAAAATATCTTTAATCTACAAAATTAATTTCCATTACAAAAATATTCCTTTAAATCTACCATAATATTTAAATAGCTACAAAGTATAGTTACCTGAATTAAATTCACTACATAAAATCATATTAATAATTTTTTATAATTTTTGAAAATATTGAAATAGAGGACATCTAATAGTTAATCTTTTTCTTCCCTCCCCCAAACTTAAATTTTTAAACATAAAATGATACAGATGGCAAAAAAAAACTCTATATATAAATCATACCTCAGTATTTTAGGCATTTTCATCAATTTGAAATTTTTGCAGTCTTTTTCAAAATTTCTACTTCACCTGATCCGTAACATTAAAAGCTTTCTACACATATAAATCATTAGAGAAATTGCTGGGTAATTAAATTTTGAAATAAGTACAAAACTAAAACATTAAAAAAACACAATAATTCACTAACACATCTACAATACTAAACCAAAGACAATTACAATTAAAATGTAAAACTGAAAATCACATTACAATACAATTCATAAAGTACTAATCAACATATATTATCCTACACATGCAAATTTTAACTACCACACTAACAATTATTATAATAATTAAAATTATCTAATTACAACAATAAAAATAAAAAGTACAAACAAAAATTTGTTTCTATTACAAAAGATTACAAAAATAAAAATACAAGTACATCAATTACATTTAGATATCAAAATCTCAAACTATGTCTTCGTCTCCTTGATCAACAAGTGGATTGGGCTGATACTGAGTATATCGGGGGCACTCAGGACAAGTAACATCAGGCTCACCTCTGTAGTGTCGAGCCTGAGCTTCGTAGTAAGCTATCTCAAAATTTGAATGCCTTTGAAGGTACTCACTGTCATAATCATGTCAACGTTCTAAACCTCCAATCCTTTCATTTATTAGTTATATACTTTTTCGCTGCAAGGTCAACTCATTCATCAAGTCAGTTAGGGCAGGGGAACTAGGTTAGTTAGGGTAGGGGAAGTAGAAGGTGGAAGGTCATAACTTGTAGAGGGGACATCCCTACTAGTAGAAGGTTTTTGACTTCTACTCCCAGTTCTCCATTTTTAATGGGATTCATAAGTTTTCAAATTAGCTTTACTAATGGGTTTCATAGGGTAAACCCATTCCTCATCACCTCCAACTTCCACTCCAGAAAGTTGGCAAAGTGCATAAAAAAGGCCAGGATGTCCTAAACCTCCACTTGTTTCACTCCTTGCCGTAGTCAATATATTCTTAAAAATGATTCTCCCCAGATTTATATTTTTATTATTCTGAATACAGAAATTCAGAATAGCTCTATCTCTTGTTACCTCACTATGGTGATAGGTCGGTAACATAGTAGAGGAAATAAAAAGTGCCACGCTTTAGATGTGACATTTAACATGGAAGCTGAAAAAATTTACCCTTTCTCATTGCTTTATCTTCCATGTTCTTTTTCCATCAGTGAAAAAGTTGATCACATCATTCAGGGGGCCTTCCATCATACTGAAGGTTTCATAATGGCAGTTATAAGAGTCTGGGACTTCATAAAAGGTGTTAATGCGGGCGGCATTAAATTCAACAGGAAATCCCTACACTTGAATGATTTCGTCTTCAGAATAGAACACGTTGGCATGAACTCTTTCACAATATTTTCAGCAGCCTTATTGGTGGTGTAACAGAAGTTTTCCCACCTCCGCTCGGTAATAATTCGTTCAATTTCTCCTCTCGGACTCTTAAAAACTCGATATTGTTTACACTTTTTTCCTTCAAACACTGAAGTAAACCTTAATTGAGCCTTCGCATTGACGAAGCGAGACTCGTCGAACTCAAGTCGTCTCTTTTGTTGTGGAGTCATTTAAATCTAATCACAATTATAGAAAAATTCCAAAATATATTTCAAATATGCAAATATTGGCTTCCAAGAATAATTCTAAGAGTTCAACACTAAGTTCCATGAATTTCTTTCTAATATTTTCTTCACATTCTCAAAGTTTTCGGATCTCCTCAATGTGGAAGTAATTCATGGTGAAAATCAAATATTTTTTAGTTTGGAGTGAAGTTCTTACCTAGAGATGATCAAATCCGGTGTCTAAATGCCTTGAAATCGCCTCCGAATCCAAGATCTCTCAAGCCCTAGGTCAAAAATCATGTTTTTCAGAGGAAGGTGATAATGAATAGTGGCGGTTGACTTGTCAAAATTGTAGTTAAAGGTGTTTTTTTGGGATCTCACCGTCGGTGGGGTCTTCGACGCTGTCGACGCGCTCTATTGAAATTATATCCTAAGTCTCGGGAAAAGTCCACCGTCGGCGGGCTCTATTGATTTGGTTCAATTTTCAGTTTTTTGCAATTTTGATCAATTTCAAGCCTCAACGACATCCGTTCAATCATTATATACATAATTTTAAATGACTAAATGATGTACTTGTCACAAATAAACTTTCACAATACAAAACATCACAATAATATATAAATTCCAAGAGTTACAATATATGTTACATAACACACCTAAGTTTGGTATTTTCTCAACCTCAATACATCAATTCAGCGTCGCAATCCAAGCCACAACACTCAAAACTTTGAAAATAAACATCCTATGCTTAGTCTCAACTATAAAGAGATCTAAAAGCATAATTCTAAAGAAAAACAAATGCAAAATTCAAATCAAGTTATACACATAGAGAGACAGGTAGCAATATAAATCTACTATTCAAAGGAGATTCACATAGATTCTCCTTTGAGATCACCCATTGATTGCACATGAACGAAGAAGTTATAGAATGGTCGGTATGGAAATTCTTCAGTAGAATCCTTTTCTATTAATTTCATCCTCATCATCAGTCATATCAAACTATCTTCTATATGTCCAGAGTGAGAAAAATGTTCTTTCATCCTCCAGTCTAGATGATCGAAGAAATCAGAGATATTATTAATTGCATTCATAACATTTTGTACCTCCTTCTCCAATTTCTTGATTCTGCGCAGGATCACCAGTGTGTTCTCTGGAACTAGAGGTTGAATAGGCAGTGAATTCTGAGATGATTGATCCATCATAAAAGTCTTATCATTTTCATCTTCATAAGCTGAGAATCTCTCAGTTGGGTCCAAAGGCTTCCAAGTTAGAAGTACCTTTTCCCAATTTTCATAGGATGCTTGAAACTGACTACAAAGTGAGAAAATTGTGGAAAGGTGTCCAAGCCCATAAGTTGATCCATGAACAATCAGACCCAAAACAGACTTCACAATTATCAATCCAATATCGATCAGCAGTCCCATTTGAATGCAGTAATTCAGAATAGCACTTTCCTTAGAAACTTTACTGATCTTTATCGTTGGCAACAGTTTTGTAGAAGTGAAGAAGTGTCAATGTTTTGAAATGGGATTTAGGAGTGTTACAGAAAAACTAACATACCCATTTTCTCTCGTTTCCCAGTCTTCCGTTTCGTCTATTAAATATTGATAAATCTCATTCATCTGGTTTCTTGTTGGGACGAAGTTGGAATAATGGCAGACAAGAATGTTCTCGATCATATAAATTCTTTGATCCATGCAGGAGTAAAATTTATCCATCTACCTCGCACATAGACGACTCCCTGGTTGATTCCATGCAAATTTGCATAAAATTCCTTCACCGCAGGAACAACCACAGCGGCGGTAGTGTAGCACAGAACTTTCCATCTTCCCATCCGTGCAATCATCTCTTCAATTGTTGTTGAGGGATTATTGAATCCTCGATTTACGAATCCTCGTTCCTTGATTAATCTTTTATTTGTCAGTACCTTGTTGAATATTCGCTGCGCTTCCGCACTATAGAACTTTCTCCGATTAAACCTCACATTCTGTGATTTTCAGGGGAAATGGACGCCATAAGAATGAATTTGGTGGAGTTTCACTTCTTTTTTGGGGGAAATATGAACTTAGGAATTGAATTTGGGAGTTTAAAAGGGGTAACTCCCGCCCAAAAACCGCAAAAAACCGTCCATTTAAACTAGAAAACCCGCCATCCCGCCGGTCTCGCTGTCAGCGGCGTTGAGGGCACCGTCAGTGAGCCTTTAGTATTTATTTGCCTGAACTCTTGGGAAAAACCTGGCGGCAGCGCCTAAGGCAAAAATTGCACAGTTCTACTCTGGTCCAAATGCGTTCCAATTTTTCTCTATGGATCCAATTTTTAAGATGATTCAAGGGTAAATACGAGTAGTAGAGTTCAATACTACAAAAATCTAACGATAATTTCAAATAAAAACTACTATAATCGCAATATAAATAAAGATAATTATGGGTTACCTCCCATCAAGAACTTGGTTTAACGTCGTCAGCCCGACCTATTCAGGTATTATTCAGGTTAACTGATCATTAAAACCTCTTTAAAATTTGGTCTTTTACTCTTAAAATACGGTTTTAATCTGTGTCCATTTACTTTAAATCTATTTTCAATCTTCTGATCTTCAATTTCAACAGCTCCGTAAGTATAAGCTTGAGTCACAATAAAGGGTCTTAACCAGCGAGACTTCAAATTCCTAGGAAATAACCATAATGTTGTATCCAGTCTATTGGACCAATCTATTCTACTAGGGTTTACAGTTTTCTCAAGTATTTGTTTAATCTCTCTATTAGAACTTCAGCTAACCCACTGGTTTGAGGGTGATAGGCAGTAGAGATTCTATGAATAATATTAAACTTTTCTGCCAATCTCTAAATGTATTTATTCCTAAAATAGGATCCTTCATCAGTGATAATCATTCTCGGCATTCCGTATCTAGTGAAAATTTTTTTCATTAAAAAATTTGAAACACTTTTCCCGTCACAACGAGGTAAAGCTTGTGCTTCAATCCACTTAAAAATGTAGTCCACTGCAATTAATATATATAAGTTCCCAAATGAAGGAATAAGTGGTCCCATAAAATCTAATCCCCAAACGTCAAAGATCTCAACTTCTAACATGAAATTCAGAGGCATTTCTTTTCTTCTAGATATATTGCCTACTCGTTGACATCGATCACAAGTTTTTATGTATCTATAAACATCTCTAAAGATGGTAGGCCAATAAAATCCATCTTGTAAAATTTTATAAGCAGTTTTATCAATCCCAAAATGTCATCCAAATTCAGAATCATGACATTTCTGAATGATCAGCTCAGTTTCTTCATAAGGTACACATCTCCTCATAATAAGATCCTTACATTGTTTATATAAATAAGGCTCATCCCAAAAATATGCTTTTGCATCATGAATGAATTTTCTTTATTGTTGCAGTGTCAGCATAGGTGGCAAAATATCACTTATATTATAATTAACAATATTAGCATACCATAGTATTTTCCACTTATTAATATTATAAAGTTGTTCATCAGGGAAACTGTCTGTAATTTCATTGTCGGTGTTAGATAATTCATGGTTTTCTAATCTCGACAAATGATCAGCAATTTGATTATCAGTTTCCTTTCTATCAATCACCATAAGATCAAATTCTTGCATCAAAAGTATCCATCTAATTAACCTTGGTTAGGCATCCTTCTTTTGCATAAGATATTTAATAACAGAGTGATCAGTGTGCACAACACATTTAGTCTTAATTAAATAAGATCTAAATTTGTCTAAAACATACACAATATCAAGTAACTCTTTTTCAGTAATAGTATAATTAATTTGAGCATCATTAATAGTTTTACTAGCGTATTATATAACCTTAAAAATCTTTTCATATCTTTGTCCAAAAACAGCTGCAATAGCATAGTCACTAGCATCACACATCAGTTCAAATGATTTCTCCCAGTTATGTGAAACTATAATAGTGGTTGTGATTAATTTTTTCCTTAATAACTTAAAGGCATTTAAACAATTTTCAGTAAATTCAAATTTCTTGTCCTTTTCTAAAAGTTGGCATAGAGGTTTGGTAATTTTTGAAAAATCCTCAATAAAATGCCTCTAAAATCCAACATGTCCAAGAAAACTCCTAACCTCTCTTACATTAGTAGGAGCTGTCAGTTTAGATATAACTTGAATTTTTGCAGGGTCTGCTTCCATACCATTTTTTGAAACTTTATTCCCTTACATAATTCCTCCTACAACCATAAATTGACATTTCTCCCAATTTAGAACTAAATTAGTTCTTTCACATAACTCCAAAACTTTTTCAAGATAATTTAAAC
>NEWO01000648.1:0-12689 GCA_003013225.1 Phalaenopsis aphrodite
CAAAATAATTCGTGTAATTTACATTTGTAGGTTTTTTTGGCCAGAATGAACAATTTAGATTGTTGATGAGACTTACGGCTGGCTAAAAAAATCGTTTAATTTAATTTTAATTTAAAGCGTTGTACCAATAATAAATAAGAATCAATAATAGGGCAATTCATGAGCAAAAGTTTGATATAGTATATGATGATAAGAAATGAAGATAGTGATCGACATCAATCAGATGTTAAATTCATTATTATTAAAAATAGTACATTATAGCTCATAAGATAATGATGAAAATCAAATAATTTTGTGGTAATGTGATAGCAAAGCATGAGTAGGCAAAACCTAGTGTACATGTTGTTGATACAAAATGATGAGAATAGCTATGAATATTATGATTTGGGAGATAAAATGATGAGGTTTTGGGAGAACAACAATAAGGTGTACTATCCATTTTTTATTAGGATGCTTTAGCTTTTGTTATGTGTTATTCGTTATTGATTTGGAAAATTAAATGATGAGAGCAGGTGAAGAAAAAAAAGAGAGAATACAATTAAGAACTTGAGTCTTGAAGAAAAAAAATTTTCTTATTTATAATTTTTAAATGATAAAATTTTTTTCAACATTTTTATTGACAAGGTTGAGAAGCATTCATGATGTGAGCAAGAAAGATTGTTTTCTCAGACTTTGACATGTTATGTTTCAACTCGTCGGCCAAAATCTCATTCCATGGTGATCAATCAACTCTTTCTTAACACCGCTGATTATCTCTTAACAATCCTATTGACTCTACATCTAATTTCTTCTCTTCAAACTTTCTTTCAAGTCTCTTCCTTGATGGCTCCATTTCTAATCCTTCACCCTACCAGCTAGTTTTAGCATCATAAATTTGATAATGTAAATTGATCAAAACATATATGCTCGATAGCTCAAAATAATTGGTATATTTCATCCATATATAATTGTCTAACATTAATGTGCATCACTCTTAGGTAATCTTGACTTGTTTTATTAAATACAAAATAGGAATCATATATTTTCCTTACAAATGTGCATAGCCTTGGAATTTTTAAAATATTATGCACTTGCTATGACAAAACTAATGTAATGCTCTCCTTGTGTATGAGTTGGGCCTTTTTTGTATCATGTTTTATTTACTTCTTTCATAGTAGAAGTTCCTCTCTCATTATAAAATGAGCACATGGAATAAGGAAATCATATAAATCTCTTTATTCATGTTATGTTGTCTCATTCTTCCTCCTTCAGTTATTATGTGGTTAGCCATGCCATCATTTCCTTGGAAATATAGTCTTCCTCTTGGGTCTAACCAAGAACTTCACTTTTCGTCTTGGCCATCTCCATGACAAACATGTATCTTGAATCAAGGACTAATCATCGCCATTCTTTAATTTGGTGGCATCCTTATCTTAGAGGCTACATGGTGCCTCCCCATCAATACTTTGATCATATTTGTATCATTTTAGTGCTAATGTTAATACTCTAAAAATACAAAATGTTAGAAAATTTACATTATTAATAAAAATTCACTTAAGAATAATCATATGAATGACAATAAGTTTATATGCTGTTAGGAGTTATGATAGGAAATAATTTATTCTTATAAATAAATTATTTCCTTAGAATTAGAGTTATGTAGGAAATAATTTATTCTTGTAAATAAATTATTTCCTTAGAATTAATGAGATATTTATTTTCCTATTTTACGTTATTTCCTATCTCCTAACAATTAATGCGAATTAATTATTTGAGATACTAAGTGTTATATCATTCCTTTCATATCATTTTCCCTTTATTATTTTTCCTATTACAAGATTATTGTAAGGGTTATTTATAACCCCGTTCATATCAATGAAAAGGTGTGTATTCCACCACATTATTCTGAGTTTTAACATATGCAATATAAATTCTTAATAAATGATAATATATTGAAGAATCAAATAAAAACAAATATAAAAAGAGCAGTTGATTGGTATTTTTGTTTTTGTGCAAATTTTAGGCTTAATCTTGAGGTTAATAAGTATTTATGGCAATAGAATGTTAGGGAAATTCTTCAATATCACCCGGTCAAATGGATTGAATTTTTAATGATGCTTCTCATGTTACTAAGTGATATAGTAATTTTATGATAATTAGACATCTATTTTGCCTTTCTTATATGAATATAAATAACATGAACTTTTTTAAAATTTTATTCATATTTTATGATAAGTCTAATTATAAGTTATCTTAAATACATGCCTTCAAATAAAAAGCACTATTAGACATCTTATATGAGGGCATGAGTTTTATAACTCCAAAACTAGTCAAGATACTATTAAAGCACATTTATAATGGGGTAAACCATCTTAAGATGTTACTTTAAAAAAATAAATTAAAAGACCAATAATCTCAAATTACAAGAAAAAAGAATATTGTTAAAAGTCTAGAATATTATAGATTAGCTAAGGTTATGCTTATATCTCTGAACGTGATAACCTGTCTATGAATCTTATCCTCCTGAGGCATAGAAGTAGATGCATTCAATGTGACAAAGAAGTGATATACATCATATACTTGTATCTGTGAAGTTTGTCCAACCCTTTTTTTCTTCTTTAACCCGACAACCACTCTCCAAAATTGTGTGATAGGCATGCAAATTAACCCTAAAAAAGGAAAATTTACATACCTAACACAAAATTATTTTGTATTTATGTATCTCACACCTAAAATTTAATATTTATGCCACTAAAAAAAAGAAAAATATTTTTGTCATAAATTTATTGAAGCTTTCACAACACTTATAAAACATTTTATTTTTCTTGTAGCACTTCTAAAAGTGCTTCAGAATCACCGTATTTGCTTATTGCTGTCAAGTATTTTTGCAGCGCTATTGGAAGTGGTGAGGAAGGGTATTGATGTGGGCGGATTTAGTGTGTTATTTTTGTAAATATTTTTTAATATTACAAACTACACACGACAGATACAATAGTAAATATGCAATTTAATCTGAACAAAAATAACTTTAGTGAAAATAGTTTTATCTTTTAAAAATCTTGAAACTGTAAAATCCCCTAAAAATAACGCAAGTATATGTATCGCTCAAGTAATAAAAGGCTCTAATGGAGTCCTAGATATCGATCCCACAAGGAAGTTGGAAATGCTGATAGGTAAATTCCAATTAATATAAAGTATACTACAATTTTAAACTACAAAAGTCAAGTACGAAATTTGAAATTGAAGTAATTGAGTGAATGTTAAATAAAATGTAGTTAATTAAACTAATTGCTAAACTTTCAAAAGTAAACTTACGAAAACTAAACAAATTTTTTGTGGTGAAGAGTTCAAATTTACGAAAGCATCATTCTCTTTTATAATAAGTATATGGATTGTGAAGAAATTAAAATCATTTGAAAAGATATATAAATTTTTTTGTGTCAAATAGGAGCAATCATATTCTTTACCCTCTTCCAAGTGCATTTAAAACATTGAATAATCTAGATTTTGTCCCTAATTTTGTAGTTAGGTTGGGAGGATACCGGCTGCCACTCCAAAGCTCCCACAGCTCCCTCACAAGAGGGCTAACAATCTCGTATTAATTTTTAATCAATTGTACCAAATTGGAGATTTTAATCTGTCACCTTAAAATCTCCAATTCCGCATCCAATAAAGTATATTTCCCTATTTATTTGCACTCAACTCCATGGATGACATCCTCTTCCATGAAATCAAATATGATTCTCACTATGTTGTAGAAATCCTAGCCCTTTCGGAACATATGTTTCTAAGAAAATTTTAACATTTCAATGGCTAGATCAAAAAGTAAATGAAGATTACAGTTCAAATTATCACAAATTTTTGACATTTAAAACCGTATAAAACAAAATGAATTCTTCACAAAACCACATCTTAAAGTAGGGAGAAGGATAAAGAAGACTACTTATAATTTATGAGAAGGAAACAACAAAACTCGGATTTCATATATAAAAATAAGTTTACAAAACAAAGAAATAAATGACATAATTTATCTCACAATCCTTCCCAAGCAAATCCCTAGAAGTTCTCTTCAAGCACTTTCCCTCTTTATAAGCACTCTCAATTCTCTCTTAGAAGTGTAATGAAAGAGAAATCTCTCACATTCCCTCTCCTCTTTTAATCCTGAAAGAAAATCTCCAAGCTCTAGATTTCCCTCTTATTTATTAGAGTCTGCCTCTGTCCAAAATTTTATCCAAAAGTCAACCCTTTGAAATTCAAAAGACATGTCTATTGATTCAAGAGACATATCTCTTCATAAAAGAATCTTCCAAAGTGTCTAGATGCATTTAATCACTCCATGGGCCATTTATAACAAGTGTCCCTTTTGAAATTCACGCAAAATTCATCCCGAACTACCTTAATCGGCGAAAAGTCCTCTCTAGCGCCTCAGTCGCTGGTTTTGGCACTTCAGGTGCCATCATGCTTAAGACTGCGCTATTTTAGGTTTTGGTGCTTCAGGCAAAAAATCTGGCGCTTCAGGCTCCAGCTTTCTGTAAAGTGGCACTTCAGGTGCCAACTCTCTATAAAGTGGCGCTTCATACGTCAATTCTAGAGCTAGAATATCAAAATTCGCTATTTTGGCTCCAAATTTCATTCTTTTTGCTTCTTTTGCTCTAAATGCCTAAAATTGATATACCCGCAACAAAAGAATGAAAATACCCTTCTTTAAAGTGTAATATCACAAAAAATAAACATAAAATATATACTTAAAACAACACATTATTTTTGCATATCAGGTATTCAAATAAAATCTATTATAAATGTTCTGGCTTTCTATGGGTTATAGCACTGATAAGATGAGAAAAAGTTACGTAAAATTCATGAATATTACAGTGCTTACAAGCATTGGTATGATACAAACTTTTTTAAACAAATTTATTTTACTTTATTTACATACATCTGTTACATTCAAAATAATATAACTATCAATATATACATTGTAAGTAAAAAGTAGACATCATAAGAATATACTCGTCTGTAGGCACCAAAAGAAACAAATTTATAGCACTTGTATTTTACTCAAAACAAAATGATTATTCTTCAGTTGTATCAATCTAAAAAACACAAAACTTACATGAAGAGGCATGAGGATCAAGAAAGAAATTTTATATAAATATGAGATATGAGATATGAGATAAAACTAACTTTGTGCAACATTAAACTCATACCACCCCAACAATTAAAGTTTCAATTTATACGCTCAAAAGTGAAAAGTATTCAAAGAAGTGTTAAAAAACTAAACATATGAATAAAAATACACAGTTTCATGACATCCTTGCATAACAAACATTCATTAAAAAAATATAACTTAAAAGATAAGAAAATATTCTCCCAAAATACTACCAACATAAATTAAACATAAAATAAGTGACTGTTAAATTCATATCATTCTTCCATGATGTCAGACGTCAGAAGCATTATCATTGCAATCCCGCAAGTAAGAACTACATAATTAGTTATTAATATCTTTATAACTAATCATAGAAATAAAATGCTTTTTGAATTTGATCCACTTGGTGATGCATAGTTCATCTAAATCTGCTACATGAATTGTCACACTTTAGATCATATTGTCGACATCTCTTTCTCCAACCTAGTAACTCAAGAGAAACTACTTTCACCGCTACTTTCGTTAGGAGTGGTATTGCAATAAGGAAAATACCTCTTGGAATAACACAAAAACATTATGTACGTAATTTAACAGGCTATTATGGCCCCTTAAGTATTAGAAAAACCTTCTCGTTGGCTTCAATGTTTATGTCTTTTGGTGTTAAATCTTTTCTCTAAGCATTACACAAGCTCTCATCTGAATTATCAGAAAAAAATAATTTTAAAACCAATGTAAAAAATTAATTCTAATTTATTCATAGTTAGTTACAAAAATGTTACCCATCTCTATTCAACATCTACAGACACCCATGTCCCATATTTATATCATCTATTAATTCTCTATAGTAACAATCTATCATGAATTTCCTTCAAAAAATAAGCACTAGTAAAATTAGTGTTGACCTCACTTTTGGTTGAGATTTAGTTTTTCCTCTTTAGTTGCCCAGAGTCTAGCCATAGGACTTTCCTGTTGACTATTCTTAGAAAACTATAAAAGGAACCCTCACCATTAGTAATTCTACACTCATCCTTGCTCAAATTGAAGCTCTATATATTGGTCCTAACCTCTAGCACTTAGTAGGTGGGGTCAATATAAGGGAGCTCAAGATGAGTCCCCATAGGGCTGCTTCCCCTTAGGGTTGACTCTGGGTGTTTTTCTAGAGCTAAGGCACTCACTTGCTCTCACTCTCACTCACAATCACTCACAACCCTAAACCCAATTTTTCTTAACTTTGGTCCCTTGATATTTTGGGAGACTCATGTAGATGGTCCCCTAAATCCACTAGCCCTAGGCTAGGGTTTAGCTAAGACCAGCATACAGAGGACTCAAATGGGGTTTCCATTGGTCTAGCTCATTTATGGTGGTTATCTCCCCAATTCCACCCAAAATACCCAATTTGACCTTTCAGCCCCAAACCTACCTAAATTACCTAAACACCCCAAATCCCAAATTTGGTCAAAATCCTCAAATTCATGAAAAATATCCAAATTTGTTCAAAAATCATTTCAAATTTTTTGAAAATACCCAAATCACCCAAAACTACCCAAAAATGCCAAATTTACAAAAATATCCCCAAAATTGCCAAAATTACAAAAAATATCCTTGACACCCCAAACTTTTCCAAAACCTCCATAATCACTCTAAATGTTTCCAAGACCAATTTAGACCCTCCAATTGAACCCAATTTGACTATTTTGACCAAAACCCCTAAATTGCATTCAAAGGCACAACTTTCCCAAATTTACCTCAAATGTCTATCAATTTGGTCCCAATATCCCCTAATTTCAATCCTAAACTCAAATTCACCTTCCATATGACCAATTTAAACCAAATCCAAGCTCAATTGACCCCATGCTTTGAGCCCAATTTTGATTTAGGACAAACCCCCAATTTTGGCTACATGACTTAATTTCACCAAATTGAACCTCATAGTCTACTCAGTTTGCTACAATTTGTGTTGAAAACTCTTCATAACAATCCTACACATCAAAGTTTACCTTCAATTAGCCTTGGTGAAGGCTCAAATTTATTTAATTTTGACTTAAGTCCAAAAACCCCAATTTTGCCCCAAAATGGCCATACCTCAAAATTCCACCAAAATTGATTATCTTAGCCCAAAAATTGGCACCCAATTTATGTTTAAAAATCTTCATGACATTCCTATTGATAATTTTCAACAATCAATTTGGACTTAGCCCAATCCAGTCCCAAGTCTAGCCCAACATGCCCAAAGTGACCAAAATTCCAAAATCCTTCAAATTAAACCCCCAATTGAACTCAAAATCATTTCAATCTTTCACTAAAAATCTTCATTACAATCATCTACACAATGTTGATCAATAATTTGGGCTAGTTAATGTGGATAGTCTAATCTAAACCCAACATCTAGCCATTTTGACCCACATGAACCCATGCACCAAAATTGGCCTAGCCTCCTTAAAGCCACAAACTTTATGACTCCATAACCATTAAGCTCCTCTTAAGGACCAGGCTAAACCATCTTAAATCCACCAAAGCATGTTATGGACCAATGGATCCCCCAATTAAGGGATTCATTCCATTTTTTAGGCATTAACCACAAAATCTCCTCCATCATTGATTGTCACAGGGAGTTAACCATCATTAGCCACCCCCTGACCTTCCTGAGCTAAGAGGTGACCACTCCCTAGCCACCCAGCCACCTTGGTGGCCGGAAAATGGCCAAACCAAGAGCCACCACCCAAAATGGCCAGCTCACCAAAATTAAATTTTAGAGCTTTTTAGCTCACCACCTAGGCAGACATTTGCACCCATGACCAGGCCCTGAGCTACCCTCTCCGGCCATGGCTATAAAATGGATCCTTCACGGCCAAGAGAGAGGTGCTGAAATTTTCCCAAGGAGACCCCTCTAAATTGCTCCCATAGCCTCTTTGAGACCTCCTCAATGCAACCCAACCACTTCCTTGTTCTAATTCCCCTTATCATAGTATAATTTTTGAGCTAAAATCCTTGTCGGAGATTGGATAGAACTCTCCACACCTCCACAGTGCACAAAAATCAAATTAAACTCACCCACATCTTTACCACAGCAAAAGAAGACAAAGCCCCATCAAACCCCCATCATAGAGAGTCTCTACACTAGACTTTAATCAACACCCAAATTCAACCTTGATCGAACTTGGGTCTAGACCTTTCACCACAACCAGAGGCTCAATCCCTAGCCTCCTTGGACCTCCACAAATGTGTCGAGCACCTCTCATTGAAGCTTCCCTTCTCAGAGCAAAGATAATGAACTCCCCCTCTTCTCGAGCCTACTTTCATTTTCCATTTGATTATAGTTGATTTAATGGCTTGTTAACTGTATGTATGTATTCACCTCACTTATACGAGTCCATAGGATCAAACTTGAGGAGATTTGGTTGAGTCTAGAGGGAGATCTTAAGGTTTTTGTGTGAACGGTTCTTGGGTTAGCCTATTTGGGGACAATGACCCACAACCGTTGGATCGCATGTGTATCAAATGGAGGGCTCTGATTGCGCCGGATGGGAGCATGGTCAATAAAGCGTGGGCTGACTCATATGGCAACGCCGAACTAGAAGACGCAGCATTGAGTGACGTCGAGGATGATGTGGCGCCGCGTGTTTAAGTAGAAAAATAAGGATTTAAATAATTAAAAAAATGATCCTTAACTTCAAAAATTCATATCTTGGTTTAGAAAAATCACAAAAATAAAATAAAAATATCATAGTGCTCAGTGAACAAAGGAGAACAATGTGGAATTGGTATAAAATTTATTTTATGAATATTTTATTTTTAATTAATTAAATACTGATTTGAGTATTTTAACTCTCCATGTATGTAGACATTTCACCGTGGCTTGATATTTTGGCATGTTGTTGCCTCTGTCATGGAAATTATTATCTGATATTTTCAAAGTCAGAGAAGACCACTAGCCAAGATCCATATTTTTCAAGTTTGTCTCTATTATTTGCATAAATTAATCATAATAGTTTATATATTGCTTAGAAAAATCCAAAAAAATTTTAGAAGGTTTATTTTGAATAGTGAACCCTTTCAAAAATTTTTCATGTGCTAGATCATTAAGAACACACTTAACTCTCACAAAACCCTAAAAAATTATGGAAATTAATTTGGGAAAAATAAACATCTAAATGACTTAGTTTTGATTCTTCACTGTGATTTAAAGTTCAGAAAACTCCCCATAAAATTTTTAAAATGTTTGGAGATTATTTGATAACTCAAATTAATTTTTTTTAGTTAAATGACATTTTAAACATTGAAATGATTTTTTAATAATTAAAATATCTTAGAGGAATTTTATAAGAAAAAATTGTAATTAAAATAAAAAATTCATTTTTAATCATATTTTAATATTTAAATAATTAAAATTAATAAAAATCACAAAATTGATAAAATTCATGGGAATGTTTCCAATTATTTCCTAAGCACTTAGAAATTATTTGAATATTTTTCCTAAATTTCTAAGTGAAGATATTAGATTTTAAAGCTTAAAATAATTTTTAACGGATAAAAAAAGAATTTTTCTTAATCCTTCACTTAAAAAATTCTAATAATTAAAAGAAAGATAAAAAAATGTTAAATTTGTTTTTTTGGGTTCCTTGACCTCAGAGATATTTAATAAAAATATAAAACTTAATTTTCCACGTTAAAAAATTTTATAATTAATTTATGCTCCAGAAATTAATATAATATTAATAATTCAAATAGAACTCAAAAAATCATAAAATTTGGCCTAAATGTTTCTCTAGTCTAAGTCTACCACTAATAAAAATTTCAATGGATTAGGCTCGGTCAAGTTGTTGAATTTTTCTTGAAAAATTCTATTTTTGCATGAAAATAAAGATATAAATTAAATTAAGGTTTGAAAAATCACATTTTCTCCTCTGATATCTTAATTGACCCATGAATAAGGTGGGATGAAAATTTCAAAGTTATCTGAATAAAATTTGATGAATTATAAAGTGATAGAGACTTAGGGGCAAAAGTGTAATTTTGGAAATTTGGCCTTAATTAACACTTAAGCTTAATTCAAGAAAGGGAAATGGGAAACCTTTGATCTTAATTAACATATTTGGATGATTGAAACACAAGGGATTATTTTGTTGAAACCAATCTCACTTTTTCCTATTAAAGGATGCTAAGTGTTTTAATAACACTAACTTTTCCCTTTAAGGGTATCCTCTTGCATAATTCTCAAATTGAATGATAAATGATAATCACCCTACTCTTAGGGATAATTGAAACATCACTGTTCATTAAACACATAGAAATATTTACATGATGGATTTTTAAGCAACATAATAAGTTTAAATGAGCTTGAGACTTTTCACTAGGTGGTGAGGGGAAAGCATGGACCTGCCATTTTCTCCTGACCTGTTGGATACCTCGGAGGTCTACTAAACTTGATATATTTTTCTTAATAAAATTATCGTTAATCATACTAATAAGGACTCACCAAGATATAATATATGAACCTTATTTTTTCGCTTTACATAAAATGCCCTTACATGCATTTTGAGTTTCAGTTGGAGATGACGGGAAGACCATCCAGGTACGCTTTTATTGTGATTTATTTACCTGCATTTTTGGTTTCCCATACTTATTTTTTTAGTACGTTACTTTACTTACTCACCTGCATGTATAACCAAAATATGAACTTGCATGCTAAACAATGATGTCACCCTGCATGAAAACCAAAACTGCTAGGATAGCCACAAAACCAAAACCAAAACTAAAATCAACCAAGATAAAATTCACCGCCACAACATTCAAAATATAAGACAACTTAAAATTTAATCACAAAAATCACAGAAACAACAACTACAACTAAATTAAGACGTCTCTATTGGATGATAGAGAATCCCTCGAAGGAGGTAACCTACGGTTGCTAACGAGGCTTCCCACGATATAAATGAAAGTATGAAACTCATTAAGTTGAGCTTAGTAAATTCATTTGGACTAAGTGAATCCAATAGAAAATAGTGGTATCGAAACGAGGGAACCGTAGGATCCTAACCAGTGTCGCTCTAATCAACATTAATATGCCCCATAATATTTAAAGAACTACAACCATAGGGACATCTGATTTGACATCATAACTTGACACACTTGAAAATGATAAGGAGATTGGGGCTAGCATTGTGGGCAACACGACCATCTTCAATAGCAAAACCTGTCTTCCTTAGCTAAACCAATATTCTTCCATAGAACTAAAACAACAAGTAATAGGACTTTGAGGTTGTTTTCTTATGCAACATAAACCCTGACCTTATCTTTAGGTCTTTGCACAACTCTACTATATAGTTTAAGCCTTAACTTGTCTTAGGATTTCAAGGTTGTCATTCGTCATGGACTAAATCCTCACATCTTCCAAGTCATTTGTGTGATCGTTTTACAAAAATGTAAGTCCTAACAAAAAAAATTTGCAGAATGAAACATTTAAATAATTTCTCCTCTAAATTGAAGCCAAACAATAGGATAGCCTGGGAAGTCATTGAGGTTCTCCTTCAGATCTGTGACATCCCCTAGTTCTTCCTCCTTTGGAATCTACAACAAAATGCTCCAAATGTAAATCATTCCCCTTTCACATCACTTTGTCTGATCTCGTTGAAAAGTCCTATCCTTTTGACCTCTTTGAAGACAATATTTCCTGATTTTTATCGAGAAGTTTTTTAGGTAACTTCGGTTATCTAAGATGTAATTAACTATAGGGGCTTGCCCTTGTAGGAAGCTTGTCCGAACCCAGCTTAATATAAAGCCTATTTAATTCTTTGTGTTAAATAGGGGAACTTGTCAGCAAATAAATAGTATCGCAGACCAAACGGATGTCAGATATTTTTTAGTTTATTTGATCGAGCCTCACCCTTAAGTCTTATGTTTGTCTTTCGGGACAGATACAAAGTTTGTGGTATAGTGCTCTTTCATTTAAACTATGAAAAATATGGGGTCGGGTTGATTTCATATTTTTCTTAAGTATTATAGAGGTTCTCATCCCACCCTTGCTACAGCCAAATTGGGAGACTCCAGAATCTGGTCTCACATGATTAAACATAAAGATAAAGTTGAAGATTACTTTATATGGGACCTTGGAGAGGGGAACCTCAACTTTTGGCTTGACAACTGGATGGGGGAAGGGAAGCTTGTTGACAAGCTAACTGCTCCCCACCTAACATCTGCCAAAGTTTCAGATTTCTGGAATGATAACCAGTGGAACCTTACTGCCTTGACCAACATACTGGATAACCATACCAATAAAAGGATTAACAACATCCCTGTGAATACTAAGGACAAACTCATTTCCAAGCAAGGGGTTTCCCAGTCAACTACTGGTTACATCTATTCCCAACTTCACCAAGGTGAGAACTGTCTCTGGGGGAAACCCATTTGGAACAATTTCCTCTCACCCTCTATGTCTTTCTGCTGTTGGAGAATCTACTCTAAATGCCACCCAACTGATGACATTCTAAAACTGAAGGGATTGAGAGGTCCTTCTTGTTGTCTTCTATGTAAAGGGCAAGAGGAAACAACTGATCACCTGATT
>NEWO01000648.1:23023-55100 GCA_003013225.1 Phalaenopsis aphrodite
GAAGTGGACAATAATCTTATTATTGATATAATTAGAGCGCATAAGATTTCTAAGATGGATAATCATCCTATGATATTTCAACGCACACATTCCTATTAGGTATTGAGATTTTATTGGTGGAGATAGAACTTTCAAATAAAAAAACAAGTGCCGTACACATATTAATTTTCACATACGTCAAGCTTAACTAAAAATTATCAATGCACCTTGGTAAATTAGCATTCATATACACCTTCATATTTTGATTATTCATGTTTTTAGAGAATAGTTTCTCTTTTCTGGGTTTAGGGAAGCAGTCCCTTTTAATCTTTGGTTAGTTCATGCTTTACTCGAACACTTGAGCTCAATTAGTAAACTCGAGCTTGACACGATTGTTGTGTTCGATGTCAATTTTAGATATTAATATTTTCTAAACTTTTCTAATTGACATAATCACAATCAGATCATGAATCTTAATTAATATTAATTAAGATAACTCAACAAACTCTTGAGCTGATTCAAGCGAAGCACAAATTTTAACTTGGGCTTGAACTTGTGACTCGATAAGATCGACTCACAAACTTGTTAGCTGATAGAGTTTGAGTCAGCCCACTTGAACATCTATTGAGGCATGTTTTAAATGCCTCAAACTGCAAAGTTACTTATTGAGATTATACAAGAACTGACCGGCACAACTAGGAGCATATAGAAAGAAGAATAAGCGTGTATACTTCATAACTAAACTTTTATTTCATTTTAATAAAATAATAATAAATAAAAAAGTAAAATATTCATTGTTATCTCTCATGATCTTATTGATCCACCTACCAATGTCGAAGATGGTCTAGGTTCGAATCACATAAATTTTTGGGCCTAATTTTGTTCCTGAAGATGAAGACATGGAGATTTGGCGGTGGTTCGGTTGTCGGGTTAGCTGATAAGCTGTGCAAACCTCTTAATGGCAGTAATTTTGTAAACACGTGTGCTCATTCCTCTGGCATTCAAATCCGGACAAAGACCCCAGAAAATAAAAACTAAAATAAAATAAAAATAAAAACTCACCACGTGCTGTAGAGTTTGGACTTATACGGAGGAATTTTCCTTGGCAAAAGAAGAAAACGAAAATGGTAAGAAAATAAAAAACTTTAACCATATAGCTGGGGCTAAAATTTTAAAATGACATTTTTTTTTAAAAAAAATTGTTACATTAAATCAACGGTTCAAAAATAAAATTTTTTTAATCAATAAAGTCATCACATTTGCCGAATCGGCAAGTAAAGTCGCCGATAACATAGCGATCTTTTATTTAAATTTATTCCTTCTATGATGCACACATCGATTTTTATCGTCCAAAATGTAGAACTAGAAATCCCTTGATTATCAGATTATCAGAATAATCTGATTATCAGTAGATTATAAGTAATCAACAGCTGCGTCGAACCGACCCTTAGGCCATCTATCCCTGATAGCCACGTGACCACTGAAACTCGACAAGACAAATTATTTTTTATTTTTTATTTTTTATAAAGTCACCACCTTAGCGATGACTTTACTTGCTAACATAACAAAGTCATCACTAACATGGCGAGTGCCCATTTAAAAAATTTAATTTTTTAAGTGTAACTTAAAATAATAATTTTTTAAAGATGTCATTTTAAAAATTTTAAAGATGTCATTTTAAAAATTTTGTCATTAGCCTATCAATAGATTAATTTTATTTATATAGAGACATTTACATACATACAACTTACAACACAATTCTTATATATTTATATATTTAAACACCAAATCATTCAGAGCTACTTAAATGTCACTCAAATCTTTAACCTAAGTTAAAAAATATCAATTTCACCAACTCACTAGAAGCAAGTTCTATCTATTCATTTGTAAGTTCGAATATGAAAGTGTTATGAATGTAAATATTAAAATTTAGGTATTAGACATATAAATATAAAAGAATTACATGATAGGGAAGGAAGTTTCTTTTTGTTTTACTGTTAAACAAAAAAATTTATAAATAAATGATCTTTACTATATACCCTAATAAAAATTGTAAAATTTTTATTAATTTGAGCAACCGGATGTTAAAATTGATGCGTGTGGGAAGGTCTGTGGTAGTAAAGTAATGAATTATCGCCTTTGCATTGTTCGAAAACCCATCACCGCTCGAGTAATTAAAGAGAAGTAAAAATGAGGATACCCCCTCCCTTTTTATGTGAAAAGTTCTAAAAAGGGAAAAAACCACGACTTCTAACACAGTTGAAATAATTCATGATAAAAATTGGGTACGCAGGCCTACCTTTCTCCTAAATTAGAGAAGATTAAGTTAAAAAGTTGATCATTGTAAATAAATAATAATAGTTCATTGATAATAATCATAATCTGGTTGCAATCAATGTTGTTTTTAGCGATAACAAGCTTCAAGAACAGCAGTCAATTGCTATGGAGACAGTAGTTTAGGGTGAATGTTGTTGAGGATAGCTATAGTGCCAGCTTGTCGAATAAGCCGTAAGTGAATGTCATAATAATAGTTGTCAATTGGTTGCTTCAGAAGTTTTTATTGGCCATATAGACCATAGAATGAGGCTACAAAAGCCATGAGCCACGTAAGTTTTAGTTGATCACATAGGCTATAATGATGAGGCCACAAAGACAGGTGTCGGAAGCCACACAAGCTAAAAGCTATGTAGGATGTAGATGGTCACATATGACATATGATGACTCTCATTCACTGTAGACATTGAAGTCCGGAGCTACAAGAGTAGTGGCCTACATAGGCTATATTTTTTCATACACGCCATAGTGGTGAGTTGTGATGACGTATGTAGACCACAGAAGCCAGAGTTAGGAGCTGCACGAGTTGTTCACCACGTAGGTCATAGTTGGTCACTTAGGCCCTGCCGGTGAGTTGTGATGACATTCTAAAGTCACATAGACCAATGTAAGGAGCTCAACTAGCTGAGGACCATGTAGGTCATAATTAGTCATATAGGCCTTAGTGGTGAGTTGTGATGTCTTTCATAGGGTGCAGAGGCAGGAGTTGGGAGCTGCACGAGCTGTGGATTACATAACTCGTAGTTGGTCATGTAGGATGTAGTAAAGAACTGTGCTGATGTCTGTAGGCTGCAGAGGATGGAATGAGGAGCTACACGAGCTAAGGACCATGTAGGTTGTAGTTAGTCACATAAGTCACAGTGTTGACCTCACTTTTGGTTGAGATTTAATTTTTCCTCTTTAGTAGCCTAAGGTCTAGTCATAGGACTTTCCTATTGACTATTCTTAGAAAACTAGAAAAGGAACCCTCACCATTAGAAATTTTACGCTCTTCTCTACTCAACTTGAAGTTTCACATATTGATCCTAACTTCTAGCACTTAGTAGGTGGGGTCATTATGGGGGAGCTCAAGGAAAGTCACCCTTAGAAATGCTGGACCTTAGGGTTGACCCTAGGTGTTGGACTAGGCCTTAAGGTACATATTTGCACTCACAATCACTCACAATCCTAAACTTAAATCACCAGGCTTTGGTCCCTTGATACTTTTGGGAGACTCATGTAGGTGGTCCCCTGAACCCACAAGCCCTAGGCTAGGGTTTAGCTAAGACCACTACATAGAGGACCCAAAAGGGGGTTTCCATTGGTCCATGACTTATTAATGGTGGTTGGCACTCCAACTCTACCAAGATACCCAACTTAGCCTTTTGCCCCCAAACTTCCTCAAATTATCTAGATACCCTTGGGACCCCAAATTTGGCCAAAATTCCCAAATTTACCCAAAATACCCAAATTAGTTCAAAAATCATTTCAAATACCTTGAAAACACCCAAACTACCCAAAATCACTAAAAAATGCCAAATTACCCAAAAACCCATCCTTAGCCCAAAATTTCAAAAATTCCAAAAAATCTCAAAAATTTCCAAAACAACTAAGATATTATCAATTTCATTTTTTTGAACTACCACATGACCCAATTTGGCTAATTTGAACATCTTTGACAAAAACCCCAAAATTCCCCTTTAAAGGCCCATATTTTCCCCAAATCACCCCAAATGTCTATCAAATTGGTCTCAATTTACCCAAATTTCAATTCTAAACTCAAATTCACTCTTTATATGACCAATCTAAAATAAATCCAAACTCAATTATTCCATCATTTGAGCCCAATTTTGAATTATATCAAAACCCCAATTTTGGCTCCATGATTTGGCTCCACCAAATTGAAGCCATGGCCAACCCAAATTGCCACAATTTGTGTTGAAAAACCTTCATAATATTCCCATACATCAAACTTGACCTTAAAATGGCCTTGGTGAGGCCTCAATTTCATTTGATTTCAACCTAAGTCCAAAAAGCCCCAAATTTGCCCTAAATTGGCCGTCTCTCAAAGTCTCACCAAATTGATGGCCTTAGCCCCAAAATTTCCACTCCATTTCTTCATGAAAAATCTTCTGAACATCTCCCTTGATCATTTGAACCATTAAATTTGGACTTAGCTCAAGGCTAGCCCAACCTAGACTCATGTCTAGCCCAACATGCCCAAATTGACTAAGTTTCAAAAATTCTTCAAATTGACCCTCCAATTGAACTCAAAATCATTTCAATTCTTCACCAAAAATCTTCATAATAATCATCTACATCATTTCAAATCTTCACAAAAAATTTTCATAACAATCATCTACACAATGTTGATCAATCAATTGGGCCAATTGACATGGCTAGCCTAACCCAAATCCAAGCTTTGATCACTTGAACCCACATTGAACCCATGCACTAAAGATGACTAACTACCCCAAAGTAACCAAATTCATGATTCCACAGCCATTAGTTGGACCTTAGTGGCTGGCCTAAACCTCTTAAAACCACCTAAACTAAGCCATGGACCAAAGGTCCTCTAAATTAAGGGATTTCAGACCATATTTGCTTAAGCTTAGGATATTTTTGACAAAACAATTCCTAAACACATTAAACTGTTGTGACATATTCCCTTGGGTTCGTTGAGCTCCTAGCCACCTCACCCTGGCTGGTCGGCCGGCCTAGTGGCCAGAAAATGGCCAAACTGAGAGCCACCCCCATGGGATTAAATCCAATTCAAACCTAGAGGCCACCTCATCCAAATTAAATGTTGGGAGCCTCTCTGCCCTCCACCTAGGCAACACATTTCACCCCCCAATTGGCCTTGGTCGTTAAGCCATTTTTTATAAAAGCTCCCCTCCACGGCCATGGAGATAAAGCTGAAATTTCCTCTGAGAGACTTTCCCAAATTTATCCCAAAGCCTCTTTGAGACCTCCTCAGTGTAATCCAACCACCACATTGCCCTGAATCCCCTTGTCGGAGCCCAATTTTGAGCTTGAATCTCTGCCTAAAACCAGGACAGAACGCATTACACTCCTACACTCCACAAAAGTCAAATTAAACTTACCCACACCTTCACCACAGTGAGGGAAGGAAAAGCCCCATCAAATTCCCCTTCCATAGAGCCTCTAGCATAGTTCTAGACCAACACCTGAAATTGGGCCTAGTCGAATTCCCACCTAGGCTTTGCACCACAGTCAAGGGCTTAATCCCTAGCCTCCTTGGACCCCAAAGAACGTGTCGAGCATCTCTGATCGAAGCTTCCCTTATCAGAGCCAAGGTATTAAACCTCTCCTCCTCCTGAGCCTATTTTGATTCTCCATTTGATTAGACTTAATTTAATTACATGGTTACCGTATGAATATGTTTGTCTCACTTAGACGAGTCCATAGGATCAAACCCGAAGTGATTTGGTTGAGTCTAGGCTGGGATCTTAAAGTTTTAGTGTGGACGGTCATGGGATCACTCTATCGAGGACGATGACAGGGAGTCGTCCAATCGCGCGTGTATCGAATGGACGGACGAGATCGAGCCGGACAACGATTCCTTACATGAACCGCGAGCCGTGTCAGCACTGAGGTGGATGGTGGCATCGAATGGGAGCGTGTCACGTGGAGCTTCGGAGCCGCCATAGGTTGATGTGGCGCCGAGCGTTTAAATAGATAAATAGGGATTTAAAAAAAAATCAGAAAATAATCTCTAACTTTAAAAATTCATATCTTGGCGCAGAAAAATAAAAAAAATAAAATAAAAATATCCTCTTGCTCAGTGAACAGAGAAAAACAATGTGGTAATAATTTGGAGTCCATTTGATGCATATTTACTTTTTAATTAATTAAAAATTGATTTGAATGTTTTGATTCTTTATGCATATAGTAATATCACCATGGTTTGAAATTTTAGCATGTTGTTGTCTCTATCTTAGGGAACATCCTCTAATTTTTCTAAAGTCAGAAGAGGTCCTTAGACAAAGATCCATAATTTTCAAGTTTATGTCTATTATTTGCATAAATTAATTATGATAATTAACATTTTACTTAGAAAAATGCAAGAAAATTTTGGAAGGTTCACTATGACTAGAGGACCCCTTGGAAATAATTTCATGAGTTAAGTCATTAAGTATACACTTAATCTTCACCAACCCTAAATCACTAAGATAATTAATTTTGAAAAATAAAAAATAACAAAATGACTTGATTTTTTATCTTTACTATTACTTAGGATCCAGAGAGCTCACCATAAAAATTTCAAAGCATTTTGAGTCCATTTGATGGCCTAAATTGATTTTTCAAGATAAATATCGTTTTGGCACTTAAATGATTTTTAAAAATCAAAATATAACTAAAAAACTAATAAAAACTTATTTTTTTGAGTTCTCTGTGATCAGGGGTATTTTATAAAAATAAAATGGTATTTAAAATAAAAAATTGATTCTTAGCCTATTTTTAAATATTTAAATAATTAAAAATCCATAAAAATCTCAAAAGTAATAAAATTCATTAAAATATTTTAAATTGCTTCCTAAGCACTTAGGAACAATTAGGATATTTTTCCTGATTTTCTAAATAAAGATATTGAATTTTGAAGCTTAAAGATAATTTTTAAAGACTAAAAATAGATTTTTACTAAAATAATTCCAATAATTCAAAGAAAAATAAAAAAAAATGTGAAATTTATTTCTCTGTGTCCCTTGACATTAGAGAGATTTAATAAAAATATAAAACTTAATTTTTCACATTTAAAATATTTTATAATTAATAAACTCCCTAGAACTTAAAATAATTCTTAAAATCTAAATAAAACTCAAAAAATTATGAAATGTGGTCCAAATGCTTCTCTAGTCTAGGTCTATCTTCAGTAAAAATTTCAAGTGATTAGGCTTTACCTTGGTCAGGTTAGCAAATTTTCTTTGAAAAATATCATTTTTGCATAAATATAATTATGTAAATTAGATTAAATTTTGAAAAATCACCTTTTCTCCTTTGATGTCTTAATTGACCCTTGAATGAGGTAGGATAAAAATTTCAAAGTCATTTGAATTGAATTTGACAAATTATGAAGTGTTAGAGTCTTATGGGCAAATGTGTAATTTTAGAAATTTAGCCTCAATTAACATTAGGCTTAATTCAAGGAGGGAGATGGACAACCTCTGATCTTAATCAGTTTATTTGGATGTTTGAAACACAAGGGGTTAATTGGTAGAAACCAACTTCACTTTCTTAATTAAAAGGATAAGTTAATAAATTTCTAGATTATTAAAATTTGGAAGTTTATTAAAATAAAATGAAACTAGGACTTAGGGGTATGACTTTTGAAGTCAATAATTAATCAATTTAATACCCCTATTTGATTTTCAAATGAAATTCAAATAATGAATCATGATCACCTAAAGTTTAACCTTTTCAAAACTAATTAAGACACTCACCTAGGTCTTAAGGGCTTTGTAGTATTCTAAGGTTAAATCAAGACTGATTAAATAAGGATTAGAAAAGTAAACATCATTGAAAATTAAAACATATTTCAAACACTACAAGCCCAATTAGGACCAAAATTTGGCTAAGTGTTCCAGCAACACTAACTTGCCTCTTTAAGGGTTTTCATCCACATAATCTTCAAAATTAAATTACAAATGATAATTACTCTGTTCTTAGGGATAATTGAGACATCAATGTTCATTGAGCAATACGGTATTCATAGGGTGAATTATTAAGCAACATAATAAGTATAAATGAGCTTGAGGCTTTTCACCTGGTGATAAGAGGGAAGCATGGACCTGCTTCTTCCTTTTAACCTGTTGGATACCTTGGAGATCTGCTAAGCTTAATATGTTTTGCTTGACAAAAATCATCCTTAATTAAACTCCTAAAGACCCGCCAAGATATTACCTAGGGTTAGGTAGGTCGTCAAATTTTTACTTCCTCGTTTCATATAAACTGCCTTAACATGTCTTTTGAGTTTCAGGTGGAGGAACGAGAAGACTTGCCAGGTACGCTTTTACAGTTTTCAGTGTTGTCTTTCTTGTACTTTCATACTGTACTTTTATACCTGTAAATTTGTATGTTAAACAACGATGCCACCCTGCATGAAAACTAAAACTATCAGGATAGCCACAGAATCAAAACCAAAACTAAAACTACAATCAACCAAGATAAAATTCACCGCTATAACAATCAAAATATAAAACAACTCAAAATTTAACCACAAACATCACACAAAACTACAATTGCAACTAAATTAAGATATCTCTATCGGATGATCGAGAATCCCTTGGAGGAGGTAACCTACGGTTGCTAATGAGGCTTCCCACGGTCTAAATAAAATTATGAAACTCAATAACTCGAGTTTAGTAAGTTCATTTAGACTAAGTGAATCCAATAGAAAATAGTGGTGCCAGAACGAAGGAACTGTAGGATCCTAACCGGTGTCATTCTAATCAACTTTAACATGCCCCCATAAAATTTAAAGAACTTCAACCATAAGGCCACCTGATTTGACATCATAACATGACACACTAAAAATCTCAAACTTGTCACGGCAAGGAGCTTAGAGCTAGCATGGTGGGCAGCACAATTATCTTCAACAGCAAAACCTGTCTTCCTTAGCTAAACCAATCATCCTTCCTTAGATATAAGCAACAAAGACATAGGACTTCGAGGTTGTTTGCTTATACAACGTAAATCCTCACTTTATATTTAGGTCTTTTGTATAGCTCTGCTATACAATATAATCCCTAACTCATTTTAGGATTCCAAGGTTGTCATTTATCAGGACCTAAACCCTCACATCTTACAGGCTATTTGTGTGATAGTTTCACACGAATGTAAGCTCTAACTAATAAAATTGGCAGGATAAAACACCTAAATATTTCTCCTCAGAAATGAAGCCAAACGTTAGGATAGCTTGGGAAGTCACCGAGGTTCTCCTCTGGATCCATGACATCCCCTAGTTCTTCCTCCTTTGGAGTTTACAACAAAATGTTACAAATTTAAACCAATCCCATTTGACACCTCTACGTCCAATCTCATTAAAAAGTCCCACCCTTTGAAACTCCTTAAAGATAATATTTCCTCATTTTTATTGAGAGTCTTCTTAGGTGACTTTGGTCATTTAAGATGAAATTAACTATAGGGGCTTGCCTTTATAGGAAGCATGCCCAAACTCAGCTTAAAATAAACCCTATTTAATTCTTTATATTAAATAGGAAAACTTGTCGGTAAATACAAAGATTTCACAGACCAAACGGATGTCATATATTCCTTAGTTTATTTGATCGAGCATCATCCTCAAGTCTTGTGTTTATCCTTCGGAATAGATACATGATTTGAGGTATATCACTCTTTCATTTAAACTATGAAAAATATGGGGTCAGTTTGATTTCATATTTTTCTAAAACTATACAAATATAAATTAAAACGTTCTTCCAAAGCGGGCGATGAGATTTTGATTCTGGTGACCGACAACTTCTTACGGGGAACTCCCTTTAAAACATAATGACGTCGACACATAGTTGTGAGTTGTGATGACATTTGTAGATTGTTGAGGCCGGAGGGTGGAGATCTGCAAAATTTGTAGTATGCAGACTGTAGTTGGGTCATGTAGACTTATTGATGAGTCGTGATAGATGGTAAAATCAAGAGCTACTTAAGCTTAGGGCCACATATGTAATAATTGGTCACCTAAGACTTAGTGGTGAGTTGTTATGATGTTCGTAGGGTGTAGAGGTTGCAAAAAGGAGCTGCATGAGCTGAGGAACACATAGATCATAGTTGCTTACGAAGGTTGTATTGGTGAGTCGTGATGGCATATGCTATTCAAGCTATAGTTCGAATGAGGAGTTGGACGAGATTATATCATCGTTGACTGTAGGAAGAGGATTGTGGAAGATTACTAATGAAAGAAGAGTCAACTTCCTTACGTAAAATTTAGATGCCACATCGAATGCATGGCACTACTTTATTTTTGCTCGTCTGCTACCAACAAACCACCTCACTGAAGTGACACGAGATAGAGCTATCTTGAATTATTAAATTCAGCTGTTCAAGCCCATTAATTTTAAAGCTCTGATTTATAAGACTATCACTAGTTCTGTCGTTGCTGTTACTACTGCAGGTTTGGGATTTGTATCCTTGATATTTTCTTTATGCGAGCAGGAAGGTGTTAGATTTGATAGCTGAGAAGAGATACTGCAGCCCATTACATTTGTTAATGTGAAATCTTATGCACATCATTCAATTTTTGGTTAGAGAGGTGGATTTTTTAGCAGTTCTGGTGTCTGTACATCTCGCGACAGCGTAAGGTCAGACTTCTGGATCTGATTCACACTCACAATTATTGCGGAGGATATTAGACAACATTAACTATCCTTCTGATAATGTATTGAATTAGAAAAATTTTGTAGATCATATGAATGAATTTATGAGAAAACTTGGCGATTATGAGAAGAAATTTCACTCATCTATGGAAAACCACTTGAGAGGTGACTAGAGTGTAGTTTTCCCTCCATATCCAAAATATCCATCATATGAGCCTACAACTACATGACATAGTGACGATAATGATGCTGATGAGGATGAGGATGATTAGACTGAGTTCATTAGTTTAGTTGTTTCGTTGTAAACTTATTGCGGTACAATTATATTGTATTGTTGTTTAGTTTTGAGTTATATTTGTTGAAACTGTTAGTTTTGCTTTTGTTTTGTTTTGTTAGACACTACTATGGTGTATTTATGTTCATATGAGTAATTATATTTTGTATTTTGGTACTATTTATGTTAACTGTGGTGTTTATTGTTTTTAGTTAGTCTGTTTTGAACTTAATCCTGAATCTTATGAAGGATTAGAATATTGTTAACTTTTACTTAAGAACTTCATGTTTAAAAAATTTTCAATTTACTACAAGAAATTATCTTTATGTCGTTGTTGTGATTGTCTATTATTTTCAATTTACTACAAGAAATTATTATCTGAAAATCAAATTGCTGATAATTTGTCCAGGCTTGAATTAGAAAAACCACTCTATTTTGAAAAAAGAAATTAATAATCATTTTTCAGATGAACAATTGTTCACTGTAAATGAGTGGTGTGTTTTGTGGTATGCCGACATTGTAAACTATATTGTTAGTGATCTTAAACCCTATGCAATGACATACCAACAAATGAGGAAATTTATTTCTGAAGCTAAGACTTTGTTTTTGGATGACCCATATTTATATAAACAAGGAAAGAATCTGATTATTCGAAAATGTGTACCATTAGAAGAAACTTATGAAATTATCCAAAAATGTCATAATTCTAATTTTGGGGGACATTTTGGTGTTGATAAAACAACATACAAAATTCTACAAACTGGATTTTATTAGCCTACAATTTTTAGAGATGTTAATGCTTATATCAAAACTTGTGATAGCTGTTAAAGAGTAGGCAATATTTCAAGAAGAAATGAGATGCCCCTCAATTATATGCTAGAAGTTGAAATATTTGATGTTTGGGGATTAGATTTCATGGAACCATTTATACCATTTTTCATAAATTTATATATTATGTTAGCAGTGGACTATATATCTAAATGGATAGAATTTATTGCTTTACCTCGATGTGATGCTCAAAATGTTGCAAAATTTTTGAAAACGAACATATTTTGTAGATTTTGGATGCTGATAGTTATCATTACTGATGGGGGAAGTCATTTCAGAAATGCCATTACGGAGAAGTTATTAATTAAATATCATATAAATCATAGGATTGTTACTGCTTATCATCCTCAGACAAGTGGTTTGGCTGAATTATCCAATCCGAAAATTAAAATAATTATGGAAAAATTTGTGAATCCAACAAAACTGGATTAGTCAGTCAAACTTGACTATGCTTTGTGGGCTTATAGGACTGCATATAGAACTCGTATAGGATTGTTCCCATATAGGCTAATATTTGGGAAAGCTTGTCACTTACCAGTTGAACTTGAGCATAAAACATATTGGGCTATTAAAGAGTTCTATTATAATTTAAAAGATGCTGGTGAGAAAAGATTGTTACAATTAAATGAGCTTGAAGAGATAAAGAATGAATCTTATGAGAGTGCTAAGATTTATAAAGAAAAGATGAAAATGTGGCATGATCGAAATATTCTTACTAAAAATTTTTAGCCAGGGCAACAATTTTTGTTATATAATGCAAAGTTAAGATTATTTCCAGGCAAACTTAAGTCCAGGTGGATGGGCCCATTTGTTGGATAAAAGTTTATCCTTATAGACCTGTGGATATAAAGATCCTAATTCTGATAAAATTTTTGAAGTGAATGAAAATAGACTGAAACCTTATTATATAGAGGATCAGCATAAATATAATGATGGAATGATGTTAGGTCAACCAGAATGAGCACTGGTTGCGTCGGGCTGACGACATAAAACCAAGCGCTTTGTGAGAGGCAACCCATTGTTATTTGTGTGTTTTTGCTTTGATGGTTGTTTTGAGTATGATTAAGAAATTTGATCTAGTATATTTTTGAGTTAATTATGTGTTAGTAATGATTTTTAGACTTTATTCAGTGACCTAGACATGTTAGAATGAGAATTTGGACGTTAAATTGACTGGTGCAAAAATGCGCTATGGCGCTTAAGCGCCAGATCCGGGGCTTAAGTACGACTGTTTAATCACATGTACAAATTTCAATTTCTAGAAGGTATAACTGCAATTTAGTTGGAATAAACATGTCTTGGTAGTTTCTAGTCGTGCCTAGAAGTTATGAGGGCGATTTATGCCTATAAACAGAAGAGGTTTGTGAAGGAATTTCACCCCGAATTATTTTTAGCCCTAAAATTTTAAAAAACAGAGAGATTTAGAGAAAATGTCTTCTTGAGAGATGGATTTGAAGAAAAAGGAAGAATCCATGAAGAAGAAGTTTATTAGTTAAAGTGCATAGGAGATGTATAACGGTTTCTTAGTCGTTAGTATTGAAGGGATATCAGAGAAGATCAACCAGATGGAGAATACTATTTCTGTATTAAAGACTAAGGTGCTTGAATTGCATGCTCATCTAGAACATATTGGGTGGTAACTTAAGATACAATTTAGCCATACCAGTTATATTGAGGAAGCGGATAAGGCGATGTTCCTTAAGGAAAAGTGGATCAAAAATGATAGTATTAGAGCTTGTCACCACCATCCATTTTATCAACTTTATATTCCTGGAGAGACTACTGAAAGACAAAAATTCATTCCTTCTAATGAAGAGTGGCATTAAGTTAAGTTTTAGGAATTATATGTTTGGAGTCATGTTCTTAAGTGTGTTAGTGTTTATGTCTTGTGTTTAGTGTTTGTGTCACATATGTATTTAATTGTAAAATATGTGTTAAGTGTTTTGTACTTAAGAAAATTTTCTCATCCAAGACTATTTGGAGAGAGAACTAAGTGTTAAATGTGTTTGAACTTGTTTGTAAATTAATATAAGTTTATTTTTGTGAAAATTTGTGTTATTTTTAGTCTCAAATTGAATTAATTATTATGGAGAATTTTGAGAGAGAAGGGAGTTATAGGATGTAAAAATAATCATTTAAGTGTTATGAGACAATTTAAGGGTACTTTAATTAGACTAATAGTGCATTTTACTTAAAATTAAAAATTTTAAAAATTATGCACTAACCCCTAAGCGCCACATCTCGCGCTTAAGCGTGAGCCAACCTGAGAGGCAGGCGCCTAAGCACCACTTACCCTCGCTTAAGTGCTGGTTCGCAAAAACTGGTTCGTGAACGACAAAAAAGTGAATTTTAAGCCCGAAAATACCATTTTTAACACCTCCTATCATCTTCCCCAACTCAAAATTGCAATTTTAAGGGCTAGGGAAAGTGGAATTTGAATGTTTCTTGGTGGAATCAAGTGAGATTTGCTAGATCCAAGTTCCTTAAGGTAAGAGCTTTAATTCTATCCAAAAATTTTGGATTTTCACCATATATTTTGAGCACATTTAGAAGATTTCAAATATTTACTATTCATGGTGAAAAGTGAAGAGAAATCTATGGAAATTGCTTGGGAAGTTTAGTTAGTTCTTTTGGAAGTTTAGTTTAGTGATTTAAACTTGATTTTTAAAGTTATTTTTGGAATTTATCAAATTTGTAGAATAACACCAAGAATAAAAAGGCGTAGAGAAAAGAGACCATGTGATTCGAGCAAGTTTGTCAGTTTGAAAGCTCAGGATTGATACAGTGACGTTCTGCATTCACAAAAATTGATTCAGGAGCGATGTTTCAAGAGTCCAGGTAGAGAGGTAGAAGACCTGATAGTCCGCTGATAGTGGGAACAGTTCTGTTGTTTCTCTATTATTGTAGTGATTTATGTAGTGAGGGAGTTTTATGCAAATCTCCCAGAGGCTGAAGACGATCGAGTTATGGTTAGAGAAAAGTTCGTACCTTTTACTTTAGAGGTGATCAACTTGTTTTACCATTTACCACCGGAGTCTTTATATTTTTATGTGAATTATAGTCCTACTGCGGTGGAGTTAGACGAGATTATTTCATATTTGACTATTGGGAGAGGACTTTGGAAGATAACCAAAGGAAGGAGAGTAAAATTCCCGACTTCCAAGTTATGTGCACCTTTGAAGGCCTGGCGCTATTTCATTTCTGCTCGTCTGCTTCTGAACAATCATCTCAGTGAAGTGACCAGAGAGAGCAATGTTCAATTACTGTATTCAGGAGGGAAAGCCCATCAACATAGGGGCTTTGTCTATCACACTATCATCAGTTCAGCTGCTGCTACAACTGTAAGTATGGGATTTGCTTCCTTGATATTTTCATTATGTGAGTAGGCTGCAGTGAAGCATGATAGTTGGGAGGAAGTTTTGTTACCTCTAAAGCCCATTACGAAGGTGAATGTGAAGACTTGTTATGAGCATTCAATTTTTGGTTGGAGAGGAGGATTTTCCAGAAGTTATGGATTAGAGACGTTTGCTGCATCCACCTCTGATGCATCTACATCACGACCATCTACTTCTCGTGCTTCTACATTTAGAGGTGATACCAAGACTCGGGATGAGTTATTGCAGAAGATGATGGACAATATCAATTTTACTGCTGATAAGGTACAAAATTTAGAGTGTTTTGCAGATCATACTAATAGTTATAATAGAAGGAAGAGTGATTATGAAGAGAAATTTCACTCATCTTTGGAGAGCCTGATTAGAGGTGAACCAGGAGTGCAAATTCCTCCATATCCTCGATATCCTGATTATGAACCTATAGAAAAATGGTACAACAGTGATTCTGAGGATGAAGAGTAGAGCTGAGAGATTCATTTTATGGTTGTAATATGATGTGAACTATGTGGTCTGAGTTTACTACATTTGCATCTGTGTGTTGTTTTAGACTATGATTTATGTTGTGTTTTGAATGTTTATGTTTTGTTGTTGTTGTGATTATTGTGTTAGATAGTATTTCATTTTTAAAATTTTAGGGTAGTAGCTATTGTTTTGTGTTTAGTACTGTGATTTAGTTAGTTTAGAACTTAACTTAATTTCATATCTGTTATAAAGTAGAAAGTCTTGCTAACTTAGATCTTAAATTTGAAATTCAGAAACTGCTGCCCTGTATTTTTCTCTTATCATCTTTGTGTGTTGTTTACTTTTATACCACTGTTTAGAAGTCTATTGAATCTCTACATGTTAAACTAAAATGAAAATATAGAAAATTTGATCAAAAATTAATTTTACTCCTATCTTTAGTTTTATACTTGTATAATTAAGATGTTAAAATTCCTGTTAGCATGTTATTTCAATGTTCATTTCTTGCCTATATAATTATCTAATGCTAAACTGATTAATGTGTTAAAAATTTAAGTTTGGGGGGGATGAAAAATATTTTCAAAAATCAAATTTTATTTGTTCTCAAATGTACTACGAGTAAATTTGATTTTAAAAGAAAATTTGATTATGTACATGAAGTTATATTAGGGAAGCAAATTTTTATTTTAGAATTGAGTAAGAAAGTTTAGTTAAAATTTTAAGTAATGAAGAAAAACTTTAAGTTAAAAATTTTTAGTATAGAAAATGATTAATATAAGTTACTATCTTTAGTAAGAAAATTTGTATTTTTGAAAAATTTAGATAATTTAGACTTTTATTTTTAATATTTAAATTTCTTTTATTAAAATGATTTTCAAAACTATTATTATATCTATAAGTAAAAGTTTTATATCAAGACTTTACTTTAGGAAAGGAGAAGTGAAATTCAAATTCATTAAAGGTCTATCCAGATATAGTAATCCTTGCCTGAAAAAGAAAAAGAAAAAGAAAAGAAAAAGAAAAAGAAAAAGAAAAGAAAAAGATAAGAAAGGAAAAAAGAAAAGAAAATGAAAAGAAATGTAAGGGATGAGAAGCTTGAGGATTAGTGCCTAATCAAAAATTGGTTCTACATTTGATCCTTTTAAAGTATAAGACTTGATAAAAATCTTAGTTTTATAAATATAATATAGTAAGTAAAATTATTTTTAACAAAAATTTTTAAGTAGAGAAAATAAAAGAACTAAAATTTAAATTTAGAGAACTTACAATATTTCTGAATTAGATAGGAACTCATATTTTCATAGTTCTTTACATTAAAAATTTTCAAACTTTAAGTTAGTCTCATTTACTAATTATTTTTTTCTAAATTAGACTACTATATTTTTCAAATCTAAATTTTAGTAACTCCTAAAGAAACTCATATACATATAATACATATTTGGTTTTTAAAGATTGAAGTGTCACTTGAGGGCAAGTAATATTTTAAGTTTGGGGGATTTTGATACACCTAAAATATAAAGTGTTTTTAGAAACATTTTTATACCTATTTTTGAGATATTACGCTTTAATGGAAGGTATTTTTGTGTTTTTCTTGCAGATACAAGTAAAAATGGAAAAAAATGCTTAAAAAAGTGAAAAATATCAAATTTGGAGCAAAAAAGGTGAAAAATTGTGCAAAAGAGTTTTGGCGCCTAAGCACCAGATCCGACACTTAAGCGCCTGTTAACACGCCTAAGCGCTGAGACCCCGCGCTTAAGCGCCAGTGGTAATTAATAGATGAGTAAAATTGGTTTTCACAAATTTTGAAGAGGTTTTTGAGGCACTCATTGGCTAAATAGGTAGTTGTAACCACTATGGATGAAAATTATCATGAAATGATGCATCTCTTGAGAAAATACATTGAATCAAGAAACATTTTGAAGAGATCCCAATGCACCTCTTGGAAAACTATAAAAGAAAGAATAGATGACTTAGAAAAGAGTACTGCAAAATATTGACAAGTTTTGAAAGTTCTTTTCTGGAGAGTTAGTTCGGAGAGATTTTCACGAACCACTTTTTATTTACTTTATCTGTTTTATTATTTTGTTTTAAGTGATTGTAAAAGAGAAGAGATCCAAAGGAACTTCAAAAGTTTGGTGGAGGACTTGAGATAAGTTTTTATCTTTTTGTTTGAGACTACTTTTAGTTTTAATTAAGACTTATTGTTGATTTGACAATGATTTCTTCTTTTAAACTAAAGTGTGGTTTTGTTTTCTCCATGGATTCTGAGTAGTTTTCTTTATCTTTCTTCTTAAAATGATAAGTAATTAAGTTTTGGATGGAAGTTGTGGAGAGTATTGATTTTTAATGTTGGAAGAAGTGATGATTTAAATTCATACACTGTATTTACTTCTTGACTTGGTCAATTTAGATGTTAGAATTTGTTGTGAGAACATGTAAGAACCGGGCTGGTATTGTCTCAGTCAATAATTGAAAAGAATCACATGAGGTTTTATGAATGAGAATGTAGTTCATATGATTGAGTGCAAATAAATATGGAAATATTCATTGATGGGTGTAGAGTTAGAGGACTTTAAAGTGACAGGTTAAAGCCCCCAACTTGGTTTATTGATTTTAGGTTCTTATATTAGAATGTTAGCCCCCAAGTGGAGGGAATCAAGGGAACTGTAGAGTGAGATCTAGTATCTTCCCTGCCTAGTCGGTCTTCAGAACTATTTAAACTTTAAATTAGCTAATATTCTTTATAGCATCTCTAGAAAGGGTAAAGAATATAATTGCTCCTATTTGACACAACAAAATTTGCATACTTCTACAAAAAAATTGCTATACTTATTACTGATTCATGATTAGAAGAAAGATATTTTCATATTAAATGCTTTTTTTCTACAAAAACTTTAGTTATCTTTTTAGTTATTACTGTAACATTAAAATATCCAAAATACTAAAAATATTTAAATTTTAAATTCCTATGAAAATCATTTTTAGTTTAAGTAATTATCTTTTTTAAAAAAGAAAGACTTTCTAAAAAGTGCATATTGCATAATCCTCTGTGGGTTCGATATTCAGGTCATAATCAAAACGCCCAATATTACTTGATAATGATATATATAGTTGCGTAGTATCCCAATATAAATATATATAAATTAAAAAGTTAAATTCTTAATTTTCTTCAAAATCAAGTTTTTGGTTTTTTTGCAAAATAAGGAAACATAAGTGAAAAATACCATCAGAATTATTGTTATACTGTGCATAAGCATTAAGATTATGTGTGATGCGAACGATTATACTATTAGAGCTATTTTAGGACAAAGATATGATAAAATTTTCAAAGTTATTTACTATGCTAGTAAAAATATTAATGAATCACAAATTAATTATATAACAATTGAAAAAGGGTTATTAGCAATACTATATCCCTTTGATAAATTTAGATCATATTTGATTGAAACTCATTGTATAGTGCATACAGATTATTCTGCTATTAAGTACTTAATGAAAAAGAATGATACTAAACCGAGACTTATAAGATGGATTCTTCTTTTACAAGAATTTGATTTTGAAATAGTAGATCGGAAGGGAACTGAAAATCAAATTGCTGATAATTTGTCCACGCTTGAATTAGAAAAACCACTCTATTTTGAAAAAGAAATTAATAAACATATTTCAGATGAAAAATTGTTCACTGTAAATGAGTGGCGTGTTTCGTGGTATGCCGACATTGTGAACTATATTGTTAGTGATCTTAAACCCTATGCAATGACATACCAACAAATGAGGAATTTTATTTCTGAAGTTAAGACTTATTTTTGAGATGACCCATATTTATATAAATAAGGAAAGAATATGATTATTTGAATATGTATACCATTAGAAGAAACTTATGAGATTGTCCAAAAATGTCATAATTTTGATTTTGGGGGACATTTTGGTGTTGATAAAACAACATACAAAACTTTACAATCTAGATTTTATTGGCCTACAATTTATAGAGATGTTAATGCTTATATCAAAACTTGTGATAGATGTCAAAGAGTAGGCAATATTTCAAGAAGAAATGAGTTGCCCCTAAATTTTATGCTTGAAATCGAAATATTTGATATTTGGGGATTAGATTTCACGAGACCATTTATACCATCTTTCAGAAATTTATACATTCTGTTAGCAGTGGAGTATGTATCCTAATGGAAAGAAGCTATTGGTTTACCTCGAAGTGATGCTCAAAGTGTTACAAAATTTTTGAAAACGAATATATTTTATACATTTGAGATGCCAAGAGTTATCATTATTGATGGGGATAGTCATTACAGAAATGCCATAACGGAGAAATTATTAAAGAAAAATCAGATAAATCGTAGAATTGCTACTGCTTACCATCATCAGACAAGTGGTTTTGCTGAATTATCCAATCGAGAAATTAAAAGAATTATGAAAAAATCTGTGAATCCAACAAAAATGGCTTGGTCAGTCAAATTTGACTATGCTTTGTGGGCTTATAGGACTGTATACATAACTCCTATAGGAATGTCCCCACATTGGTTAATATTTGGAAAAGCTTGTCACTTACAAGTTGAACTTAAGCATAAGGCATATTGGGCGATTAAAGAGTTTATTTATAATTTGAAAGTTTCTGGTGATAAAAATTATTACAATTAAATGAGCTTGAAGAGATAAGGAATGAATCTTATGAAAGTGCCAAAATTTATAAAGAAAAGATATGGCATGATCGAAAGATTCTTCCAAAAAATTTTCAGCCAGGGCAACAAGTTTTGCTATATAATTCAAGGTTAAGATTATTTCCAGGTAAACTTAAGTCCAGGTGTATGGGCCTGTTTATTGCGATCAAAGTTTATCCTTATGGAGCAGTGGATATTAAAGATCCTAAGTCTTAGAAAATCTTTAAAGTTAATGGACATAGACTGAAACCCTATTTTATAGGGGATCAACATAAGTTTAATGATGGAATGATGTTGGGTCAACCAAAGTAAGCACTGATTACGTCGTGCTGAAGACGTAAAACCAAACGCTTTGTGGGAGGCAACCCATAGTTATCGGTGTGTTTTTTTTATTATTGTTTTATGTGTGATTAATAAAATTTGAGGTAATATTTTTGAGACTATTATGTGTTAGTATTGATTTTAAGACTTTATTTAGTGATCTAGACATGTTAAAATGAGAATTTGGACGTTAAGTTAACTAGTGCAAAAATATGAAATGGCGCTTAAGCGCTAAATTCGACGCTTAAGCGCGGTCGTTTAAAAACATGTGTGAAATTAATATTCTAGAAGGGAAAACCACCTAGAAGTTGGCAAAAATGTGCCAAGGCAGTTTCTAAACGTGTCTAGGAGTTTTTGGAAGGATTTAGGATTATAAATAGAAGGGTTTAGTGAACGAATTTCACTCCAGATCATTTCTAGCCCTAAAGACTAAGAGAGACATAGACTTTAAGATGATGTCTTCATGGGAGATCGATTTGAAGAAGGAGGAGACTATGAGGAAGACATTCATTATTCAAAGTGCACAAGAGACGTATAACGGTTTCTTAGCCATTAATATTGAAGGGATATAAGAAAAGATCGACAAAATTGAAACTACCATGTCTGTACTGGAGACTAAGGTATTGGAGATTCATGCACATCTTGAGTATATTGGATGGCAATTGAAATGCAATTTAACCACACTAGTTATATAAAGGAAGCAGATAAGGAGATGTTTCTTAAGCAAAAGTGGATTGAAGTAGATTGCATCAGAGCACATAACCACCGTCCATTTTAGCAACTTTATATTCCAGTTGTTCCAGGAGAGACTAATAAAAAACCTGAATTTGTTACTTCTAATGAAGAATGGAATTAAGTTCTATGTTTGAAGTTATGTTTTTGTGTGTTTAAAGTCATTGTCTTTAAGTGTTTTGGTGTTTAAGACTTGCTTTTAGTATTTGTGTTATTTAGGTATTTAATTGTGAAAGATTGTTAAGTATTTGTATTTAGGAAACTTTTCTAATCCAAGACTATTTGAAATGAGAACTAAGTGTTTAAATGTATTTGTACTCGTTTGTGAATTAATATAAGTTTTTTTGTGTGAAATTTTGTGTTGTTTTAGTCTCGAATTGAAATAGTTATTATGGAGAATTTTGAGAAAAAGGAGAGGTAGAGAAAGTTGAAAATAGTCATTTAAGTGCTATGAGACCATTTAGGGGTGGTTTACTTAGGCAAATAGTGCATTTTACTTTAATTCAAAATTTTTGAAAATCGTGCACTTGCGCCTATGTACCACTTACCCTTGCTTAAGGGCCGATTCACAAAAATTGGTTCGCGAATGGTTAAAAGTGAATTTTTTAGCATGAAATCACCATTTTTAACGCAACTATCACCTTCTTCCTCTCGAGTTTGCAATTTTTTATGGCTAGGGCACATCTAATGTGAAGATTTCTTGGTGGAATCAAGTGAAATTTGCTTGATCCAAGTTCTTTGAGGTAAGAGCTCTACTTCTATGTAAAAATTTTAGATTTTCACCATGTATTTTGAGCACATTTGGAGAAATTTGAAAAGTCACTATTCATGGTGAAAAATGAGGAAAAATATATGAAAATTGCATGGGAAGTTTAGTTTGTGCTTTTGGAAGTTTAATTTAGTAATTTAAACTAGATTTTTGAAGTTATTGTTGGAATTTATCAAATTTATAGAATGACACCAAGAATGAAGAGGAGCAAAGGCAAAACCCCTTTCGATTCGAGTAAATTTGTTAGTTCAAAAGCTCAAGATCGGTATAGTGATGCGTTGCAATCATGCAAATTGATTCAGGGGTGATGTTTTAGAAATCCGGGTGGAGACGTGGAAGATTTAATTGTTTGCCAATAGTGGGAACAATTCTATTGTTTCTCTGTTGTGGTAGTTATATCTGTTCTGAGGGAGTTCTATGCAAATCTTCCTGAAGCTGAAGAAAATTGAGTCATGGTTGGAGGGAAGTTGATACCTTTTTTGCAGAGGTAATCATCTTGTTTTACTATTTACCACCAGCTACATTATGTTTTTATGCAAATTATAGTCGCACTAAAATGAAATTAGACGAGATTATTTCTTACTTGACTGTTGGGAGAGCACTTTGGAAGATAACTAATGAAAGGAGAGTTAACTTCCCAACTTCAAAGTTATGTTACCCTTAAAGGCCTGACACTATTTCTTTTCTGCTCCTCTGCTTCCAACCAATCATATCAGTGAAGTGACCAGAGAAAGAACGACATTGAACTGTTGTATTCAAGAGGAAAAGCTCATCAACATTGAAGATTTGATCTATCAAATTATCATCAATTCTACTATAGCTGTTACAACTGCAGGTCTGGGATTTGCTTCCTTGATCTTTTCTTTGTGTGAGCAGGCTGGAGTTAAATATGATACCTGGGAGGAAGTTTTATTACCTCTGAAGCCCACCACTAAGGTGAATGTGAAGACTTACTATGAGCATTCAATTTTTGGCTGGAGAGGAGGATTAATCAGAAGCTGTGGAATGGAGACGTCTGCTGCTTCTACATCTAAACTATCTACCTCACGTGCTTCTATATCTCGAGGTGAGTCTACTGATACTTGAGATGAGTTATTAAAGAAAATGATGGATTACATCAATATTACCGCTGATAAAGTACAAAATTTAGAGCATTTTGCATATCATACTAATAGTTATAATAGGAGAAAGAGTGAGTATGAAGAGAAATTCCACTCATCTTTGGAGAGCCTGATTAGAGGTCCCAGGAGTGCAATTTCCTCCATATCCTCGATATCCTGATTATGAGTCTGCAGAAAAGTGGTATAGCGGTGATTCTGAGGATGAGGAGTAGGATTGAGATATTTTTTTGTTTGTTTATGTTGAAGACTATGTGATGTAGTACTGCTACATTTGTTTTGTGTTGATTTGGACTATGTACTATGTTATGTTTGGGACCTTTTATATTGTTATTGTGATATTGTGTTTTGTTACTGACCTATTTTAACATTTTAGGGTAGTAACCGTTGATCTATGTTTAATATTTTTTTAGTTAGATTAGGATTGAACTTGATTCTATGTCTTTTGAAAAGTTTAAAAATCTAGCTAACCTAGATATTAAATTTGAATTTATGAAACTGCTACCATGTATTTTTTTTTTCATGTTAGTTAGTTTGTTTTTATGTTGAGATTGTGAAATCAAGTTAGTGTGTTAGTTTACTTTTATCTTTATACCCAATGCTTAGAAGTCTATTGAATCTCTACATGTTAAATTGAAATGAAAATATAGAAAATTTGATCAAAAATTAATTTTACTCTTATTTTATGTTTTATACTTGTATCATTAGGGTTTAAAAATTTTTGTTAGTATGTTATTTTAAATTTTCATTCCTGCTTATATATATCTGATGCTAAACTATTTAATTTGTCAAAAATTTAAGTTTGGGGGGATGAAAAATATTTTCAAAACTGTAATTTTATTTGTTCTCAAATGTGATACAAGTGAATTTGATTTGAAAAGTAAAAAATTGATTATGTATATGAAGTTATATTACAGAAGTAAAATTTGATTTTAGAAACGAGTAAGAAAATTTAGTTAAAATTTTAAGTAATGAAGAAAAACTTTAAGTCAAAAGTTTTTAGATGTGAAAATGATTAATATAAGTAATTATCTTTAGTAAGAAAAATTGTACTTTTGAAAAGTTTAGATAATTTAGACTTTTATTTTTAATACTTAAATTTCTTTTATTAAAATAATTTTCAAAACTATTATTATATTTATAAGTAACTGACTTATATCAAGACTTTGCTTTAGGAAATGAGAAGTTGAATTCAAAATCATTAAAGGCCTATCCAGATGTAGTAATCCTTGCCTGAAAAATAAAAAGAAAAGAAAAAAACGAAAGAAAAGAAAAAGAAAAGAAAAAGAGAAAGAAAATAAAAATAAAAAGAAAAAGAAAAAGAGAAAAAAATTAGGAAGAGAAGCTTGAGGATTAGTGTTTAATCAAAAACTGGTTCTACATTAGATCTTTTTAAAGTATAAGACTTAAGAAACTCTTAAGCGTATAGATATAATATAGTAAGTAAAATTATTTTTAATGAAAATTTTTAAGTGGAGATTATAAAAGAACTAAATTCTAAATTTGAAAAATCTACAATATATTTCTGAATTAGATAGAAACTCATATTTTCATCTTTCTTAACATTAAGAATTTCTAAGCTTTAACTTGGTCTCATTTACTGAATATTTTTTCTAAATTAGACTGCTATATTTCTAAATCAAAATTTTAGTAACTCCTAAAGAAAATCATATACATATCATACATATTTAGTTTTTAAAGATTGAAGTGTCACTTGAGGATAAGTATCATTTTAAGTTTTGGGGATTTTGATACATCTAAAATATATAGTGCTTTTAGACACATTTTTATATATATTTTTGAGATATTGTGCTCCAATTGAAGGTATTTTTGTGTTTTTCTTGCAGATACAGGTAAAAAAGGGTGAAAAATGCTTAAAGGAGTGAAAAGGATCAAATTTGGAGCAAAAAAGTAAAAAATGTGCAAAAGAGTGTTGGCGCCTAAGAGCTAGATCTGGAGCTTATGTGTCGGTTAAACAGAGAAGGCCGTGCCTAAGCGCCAAAGGCCCCGCGCTTAAGCGCCAGTGGAAGTTGTTGGACGAGTAAATTTAGTTTCTGTGAATTTTGAAGAGGTTTTTGAGGCACCCATTCTCTTAATAGGTGGTTATAACCACCATGGATGAAAATTATCACAAAAGGATGCATCTATTAAGGAAATACATCGAATTTAGACATTATTTGAAGATAAACCAAGGCACCTTTGGGAAAATTATAAAAGAAAGAAGAGAGGACTTAGAAAAGAGTCCTGAAAGTATTGGAAAGTTTTGAATGTTCTCATTTGGGGAGTTAGTTCGGAGAAATTTTCAGGCATTACTTTTATCTTTTTTTTTTTATCTTTTTTGTTATTTTATTTTGAGTGATTGTAAAGAGAAGAGAATCAAAGCAACTTCAAGATTTTGGTGGACGACTTGAGATAAGTTTGTATCATTTTGTTTTGAGACTACTTTCGGTTTTAATTGAGATTTGTTGTTGGTTTGAAAATGATTTCTTCTTTTAAACTAAAGTGTGGTTTTTGTTTTCTCCATGAATTCTGAGTTGTTTTCTTTATATTTCTTCTTAAAATGATAAGTAATTAAATTTTGGGTGGAAGTTGTGGAAAGTATTGATCTTCAATGATGGAAGAAGTTGTGATGATTTAAATCCATGCACTTCATTTACTTATTGATTTGGCCAATCCAGATGTTAAAATTTGTTGTGAGAACATGTAAGAACCAGGCTGGTATTGTCTTAGTCAACAATTGGATAGAATCACATGAGGTTGTATAAATGAGAATGTAGTTCATATGATTGAGTGCAAATAAATAAGAAAACATTCATTGAAGGGTGTAGAGTTAGAAGACTTTAAAGTGACAGGTTAAAGCCCCCAACTTGGTTTATTGTTTTAGATTCTAATACGAGATGTTAGCCCCCAAGTGGAGGGAATTAAGGGAGCTCTAGAGTGAGAGCTAGTATCTTCCCTGCCTAGCCAGTCTTTAGAACTATTCAAACTTTAAATTAGCCAATGTTCTTTATAGCATCTCTAGTAAGGGTAAAGAATATTATTGCTCCTATTTTACACAACACAATTTGCATACTTCCACAACAAAATTTCTATACTTATTACTGATTCATAATAAGAAGAAAGATATTTTCATATTTAGTGTCTTTCTTCTACAAAAACTCTAGTTATCTTTTTAAATTGTTATTGTTCTATCAAAATATTGAAAATACAAAAAATATTTAAATTTTCATTACTGCAAAAATATTCTTTAGTTTAGATAATTATATTTTCATTAAAAATTGAATGTTTATTGTTCAATACTGCATATTGTGCATTCTCCCTGTGGGTTTGATAATCAGGTCTTAATCAAAATGTCCTATATTACTTGATAACGATACGTATACTTATGTAGTAACCCAATATATATAAATTAAAAGTTAAATTCTTATTTTTCTTCAGGATCAAGTTTTTGGTTTTGTTGCAAAGTAAGGAAATATAAGTGAAATATAATCTAAATTATTGTTGTATTGTGCATATTAGCAGTATCTAGGGATCATGTTCCACCAAATTGATTGTTTTGATCCATTTGGATAATAGTTTGTATACTCAAATGAACTTCATCTGATTTAAGATTAGCAAAATCTCTTAAAGGTCTCTGATGATGTTCATTTTCATTTCTAGCATTACTCAAATTGCAAGTCATTTTACTAATATTATCTATCTCTTTTTATTGTTTTTGAATTTTTCTAATAGTTCTTTCTAAATAAGAATCATAAAGTACTAAATTTTTAGATCTTACACTACACATAAACAAATAAAACAATTAATTTAAAATAAGCAAATACAGTAAAATAAGAAAATGTTCAAGTTAAACTACAAACACTCTTTTTATTTTTTTTAAATAAAAATAAAATAACTTACTACTACTTTCCGTTACAACCCCGAAAATAGTGACAAAAACTTGATGCACGCGGATTTAGTGTGTTAATTTTGTAATTATTTTTCAATATTACAAAATACACACAACATATGTAATAATAAATATGCAAAACAATCCCAACAAAAATAACTTTAATAAAAATAATGTATCTTTAAAACTCTTTTAAACTACCAAATCCCCATTTAAAAATAACGCAAGTATGTATATCGCTCAAGTAATAAAAGACTCTCATGGAGTCTTAGATAACGATCCCACAGGGAAGTTAGAAATGCTTGTATATAGTTCTTAGATTATATTTTTAATTTAAACTATAAAAATGTAAAGTACGAAGTTTGAATATTAACTACTAAAGTGAATGTTATTTAAAATTCAGTTGAAAGACAAATATAACTAAACCAGAAACTAAACTTTCAAAAGAAAAATTACTAAAAATAAAACAAAATTTTTGTTGATAGAAAATTCAAATTTAGGAAAACAACCTCCCCCTTACAATGAACATAAGGATTGTGAAGAAATTATACTCATTTGAAATATATATATATATATATATATATATATATATATATATATAAACTATTTGTGCTAAATAGAAGCAATCATATTATTTACTCTCTTCTGAATGCTATAAAAAACATTGACTAATCAAGAGTTTGGTCCTTAATTCCGTTGTTAGGCTGAGAAGAAACTGGTTGCCACTCCAGAGCTCCCACTACTCCCTCCCCGGTGGGCTAACAATCTCGCATTAGTATCAAATTAACTTGACCAAATTGGGGATTTTAATCTGTCACCTTAAAATCTCTAATGTTGCATCAAAAAATGTACATTTACTTATTTATTTGCACTCAATTCCATGGATAACATACTCTCCCATGAAATCACAGCCCTTTCAAAAGAACATATGTTTCTCAACACATTTTAACATTTCAATTAGCCAGATCAAATAGTAAATGAAGATCAGAGTTCAAATCATCACAAATTATTAACATTTAAAATCATAGAAAACAAAATTTTTTATTCACAAAACCATATTTCAAAGTAGGGAGAAGGATAAAGAAAAATATTCAAAATTCATGAGAAGGATACGACAAAACATGGATTTCATATATAAAACAAGTTCACAAAATAAAATAAAAAAAAGAGACAACTTATCTCATAATCCTTCCCAAGAAAGTCAGAATTTCTCTCCAGGTCTTTCACCCTTTACAAGCACTCTCAATTCTCTCTTAGAAATGTAATGAAGAAGAAATCTCTCACCTTCCCTCTCCTCTTACAACCCTAGAAGAAATCTCGAAGCACTTAACTTTCTCTCTCTATCTCTTCCGCTTGCCTTTCACGACACCCGCTCTTCTTCTTTTATTTTAGGTTGCATCCTTTCAAAAAGAATTCAAATTTCCCTCCAGAAATCCCTCAAAAAGTCAACTCTTTATAATTCAAAATATGTGTCATTTGATCCAAGAAACATTTCCCTTCGTAAAAGAACCTTACAAAGTGTGTAGACACATTAAATTACTCCAATAGGTTTTTAGAACAAGTTTCCCTATGAAAATTTGCACAAAATTTGCATTAAATTGCCTTAATCTGCAGAAAGTCATCTGTGGCGCCAGATTTAGCGCATCATGCGCCAAGGCTCTGTCAAATGACGCATCATGCGCCATCATGCACCAGATTCCCAAAATTTGTTGTTTCGGCACCAAATTTCATTCTTTTTTCTAATTTTGCTCCAAATACATAAAAATGTTATACTTGCAACAAAAACACAAAAATACATTTCTTTAAAGTGTAATATCACCAAAATAGGCATAAAATAGATACTTAAAACAAAATATTTTTTTGGTGTATCAGTCACGCCATTAAAGCATGAAAGCAGCTCAAGAAAGAAATTGCAAGACTGATTTGATAAAGATATTTGGGTCAGTTTTGTAAGGTAAGACTGGCCATAAAAACAACACTTCTATTGGTAAGTAGCAAACATAGAATCAATGTTATCAGAGTCATAAAATTATTGACATAGTTTAAACAATTGTTGGAGACCCATTTCTATCTAACCAAGTCCTCATCATCACATCTGAGGAGTAAATGAAAAAAAATGTACTTCAAGCCCACCACCTTCGATGATTTCAACTTTGAGGGAGTTTAGGTCCCCCCAACAAGACTCATTCATCACTAGCGCAAGGATTGGTGAATCTTCCTACAATGTGAAGAGGATTCTAATCGACATTGTTAGTTATATTAATTTCTTAGTCTACCCAATCTTCTTCAGTGTAAGGCTGACTAGGGAGAAACATCAACTTATATCTAGTTCATTTTATGGGTTCAATAATCAACTAGTAAAACTTAAAGGAAAAATTAAATTTTCCAACATAACTTGAGAATATTTTTTTAATGGATTATACATTCCATCCAATTCATTTTTGTCAAATCAAAATTAACATACAATGCCATCTTTAAAAGACCCCTCTAGTTAATCTTCGATATTGTCAATTTCATGACACACCTCAAGCTGAGGTTCTCAATCCTAATAGGAATTGGAGTTGTGCACAAAAACTTCATAAATTACTTATTTATGATACCTTAGGTAAGCCCAGCTACTCCTATTAGTGATGCTCAACTTCAACAACTTTGATCTTTGAGATGAGGACGTATCCCAATGAGTTTTTTTTTAGAAGACCTTTTCCATGCTTTGCTCTCGAGTGATCATCCCTCAAAAATGGTAAGTTGGTTCCCTACTCTTTTATGAGAATATATCAGGGTATGAAGATCTTTTCTAAAGAAAGTAGAATGTCTGGGAAGTGCAGCACTAGAATGATCATAGTGAGGATAAGTGCATGTCCCATGTCTTGGCTCATTCTGGGGATAAATACATATCATTCTTTAAGATACTAAGAAGCATTTGAAATGCTAGTATCTAGTGGATAGAGGAATGTGAGTCCACTTTTAAGTAGCTTAAGACATACTTGGCCTTGTTGCCTCTTCTTTCAAAGCTTGTCCAAGGAGAGATGATGTACATCTACCTGGTTGTTTAACTTCATACAATAAGCTCTATCTTCTTAAGAGAAGAAAATTTGATTCACCATTTTTTTTAGTATGCCAATAAGATTCTTTTCATATGGAGAGTTTCTATGTGTTGGCAGACAAGAATACATTAGCTTTGACGTTCTTACATCCATACTTTCACACACATACAATCAACATCTGCAAGGAGCTCCATCTGAGGGCCATTCTGTAAAGGCTAGAAGCATCTGGAAGGTTAAGCAAATAGTTGATGAAATTGGGAGAGTTCAATGTTTATCTTTTCCTCAACTTGATATCAAATTAGAAGTTCTAGCTGATTTTATGGTCTAGAGCGTTGTACTTTCCTCTGACAAGTAACCTCTTTTCCCTCTAGTGTCACTATATTGAAATATGTATATTCATAGAGCATCTAGAAGATTTGGAGCTAGTATTGGGATACCACTCATCTTCTGGAGTACAGGCTTCGCTTGAAATTTTCAGCCACCAATAATGTCATCGAGTATGGTGCTCTTGTTAGTGGAGTGAAAATTATTGTTGATTGTGAAGTGCAATACTTGATCATCCACATTGAATCTCAACTCATCTCATCATAAGTAGTAGGGAAATTTTACTTCTAAAACTCAAAACTTGTATCATATCTTAGCCCTACAAACACATTTCTCACTATAACTGAAGAACATCGAGTCATCCACATACTTTGGGAGTTAAACACTTGATATGATGACCTCTCCAAACTCTTTACCTCAATGAATGGGAACCTCTTTAAAAGAAGACACATCAAAAAAAAAATTTCCTTGCATCTAAGGCTAGTGGGTGATACGGTCAATTGATAAGCTGAAAGAGTCGTTGTAGATGAATCCCATCATTTCATTCCTTCAAGATAGAACGCTGCATAATAATGTTGTCATGTTAGTTCACCTTTGATACATGGCTATAATCATCATCATTTTAAAAAAACTATAAATTAAGGCCTTTTTTTATACATACTTTAAATTTCTTCCACCATTTGAAGCTTAATGCACTTGAAATGAGGTGCATTCCAAGATATGTGGGGAGCACCTCAGAGGAAGAGCTCTCCCCAATAAATAATTAAGTAGGTGTTTTAATGAACTACAATCAGTTAGGATGCATTGAACTTCACATCAAAATTCAAAAGCTCTTAACTGAACTCCAACCTCATCCATGCATTGCCAATAGAACTCATGTCCCTCTTAAGACGTTGGCCTTTTGCCCAATTGGTGTACACATCATGGAACATTTTTGGGTAGTTCTGGGCAATGAAATTTCATCAACTTGGCTATGTGCTACTTCAATAAGTGGGTAGAAGCCCAGGTGAGTGCCAATATCACTAAATTTAACACCAAATGATTTGTTTAGAATAATGTCATCTAACAATTTATTTTGCCTTAACAGAATATCACTAATAGTTAGACTCAATTTTCTAGGATGGTATTCACATTCTTTTATCAGGATCTCCATATATAATTGGTCCAAATAGTCTTAGCTCATCCTTAAACAAATGGGCAAACAAAAGTGACAAATTAGACCATACTCAAAGGGTTAAGGAAACACCTTGAGAAGGCTAGGAAGCATTGGGTTGACCCTCTAGGATTACCACACCACCTCATAAACTCCAATCAGAGAGACACCTTACAGCTTGTGCTTCAGTACAAAGGTTGTTATCCTCAACAACAATATGGTCCCAAATCCTCAAGTTCAAGCTTTCAACCTAGTTTATAACAAAGAAAAACTTTGGCAACGATTAGACTTCATCATGAAAACCTGTGATGTGACACATCTCAGGGCAACTTCCTACTGCCATAGGGTGGCCTGTCACTTGAAGCAGAGAGCCAAACCTTGAGTTATCTTTGTCAAATATCTGTTCTTGCATAATATTGATATAGTTCATTGTGGCCCATAGTGAAAGAAATTGT
>NEWO01000648.1:55571-72262 GCA_003013225.1 Phalaenopsis aphrodite
GACGCAATGGAGAAAAAGGATTCATGTAGCCGACCCCACGTAGTGGGATTAAGGCTTTGTTGTTGTTGTTGTTGTTGTACTCTCTGAAAGTCCAATCATGTAATCTTTATTTTACATATTATATTATTATCCTTTATTTTTTTATTCCCAATCGTTATATTCACATTTTTAATTAGTTCCTTTGTTTACAGTAACATCAATGTACTCCTAGTCTATTAAATAAATATTATTCATCTTTTGTTTCTTATACAAAGATAATAACTCCAAAAGTGTTATAGTTGATTTAAAAACCAATTCAAGCTCCCGACCTAAGAAATATATAACTTCTGTTGAATCTTAGTAAAAAAACATTCAGCCTCAGAGGGATTTAATCCAACCTCTTTTGTATGGGTAAATGTCATCAAGCCTTATTTTGACAACCACATATAGGTTAAAAGTCCTTGTTGGATTACACCAAACAACTTCCATACATTTTAACAACAAAGCAATGATCTAACCATAAATATTAGATGATTTAAAGCTCCTAAATGGACTCCCTTTATCCTCTTCCATTTGGGTCAAAATCATCGAGTGATACTCTGATAATAGGCCGGATACTCAGAATATATTAGCTAGTTTTTCCTACTCAGTGATCTGAAGCTCTAAGTATCATTTCACATCGATTATAAGATGAAAAAAATTAGAAGCAAGGCAAATATAATTCATCATTGTCACAACAAGATTTGACAACATATGAATGCACAAAGACGAAGAAAAAACTTGGAAGACAAGTAGCCAAAAATGATAAATCACTAAATAAGACCATCAACAGATACATCGATTTTACTCACACAACATAATATTAATAAAAGTGAAAAAATAAGCAAAACAAAATGGGAATACTACATCGGTCCAACTCGTACAACATAACTTAGATAAATATAAAATAAAGATTAATAGCGGTGCTAAACGTCAATGTTCTCCTCCACCTCTTCATAGCTAGACAACACCTTCTTAAACGAGCTCTAGATATCATCACTATCGAAATAAAAAAAAAGCGTAATCCAAAGCCTTACTAGGGGTAAGCCTATCTATGTCTACCCCAGTCCAACGTTGCTCTACTCAGGTCATTTTTAGGAAGCTTTGAATGAATTCTTTCATGAAAAACTATTTTCATTGCTCTTTCATCTCAATGTTGATCTAGTTGTGATCCTTTTGAATGTAATCCTGAATGATGATCTTAAACTTTAATAAACTCCTAAATTCCTCTACAGCTTTTACCTCAGCCCTAGTAATTTTGAATGTCTTATCAAACCTCAGTTTTTGGACGTTCTCCTCTACACTGAGACCTTCAACCGTAGAGACTTCATGCTTTTGTTACTCTATCTAAGGTTCACCCATGCCTTCACAAACTCCTCTTGAGTTCTCTTCAAATCATAATGTTGCAGTGAGAAGTAAGCGACTATCATAGAGAACTCTAACTTGCTCTTAATTAGTTAAGACTCTAAAACTGTAAATCTCTTTGTTTCAAAATCATATCAATGTTTATACTCACCCTGAAGGTACTTGATCTTAAAAAACTCAGAGTTCTATTATATCAAAGAAAAGATAAGACCCATCAATACTCCAACATTTTATCCATCTAGAAAAATTAGTTTAAGGTAAAATAGTTGAAAGAACTATGCAACAACAAAATATAAGAAATACTCACAAAGTCCCTAGTCTCTTGGAATATGGTGCACGAATGAGCCAACATGTTCTCTAACATGTGAATACTTAAAGGAATAGGTAAAAAATTCCTCATTTCTTTGCTCCTATTGCACTACCATTTATGAAGTATCTTAAAATTACTGCTTAATATAGGCTGTTTTAGAGGTGTCGTTGGAGCCAAATCAGGGTGCCTCTTCTCAAATATCTACATAATTGCAAAAATATTGCTAGGATGGAATGAGAGTCTAACCTTGATAAAAACCTCCTCACTCATTAATTCATAGACATTGTGCACCTCATGTTGTATCTTCTTGAAGTTCTAAGATCAAAGCATTCATACTATTTCTTCTTTGGTGTTCTATTTCTTCTTTGGTGTTCTATTTCTTCTTTGGTGTTATGGGAACAAATAAGAAATCATTTGTATAAAAAGAGCAAGAATAACTAATTGAAAAGAGGGTGGAGATGGAGCTGAAGATTAAATTAGAGTCAGATGTATACAACTTTGGGTAGAGTTGAGAGGCAAGCAACCAATAGTGAATGAGTTTAAGGTGGAATGACCTTACTTAAATGTGTGCTACATTGTATTCCTTTTGTGCATTGCAAGCGTTCAACCTTAAAAAGAGAGAACAAAAAACTTTGGAGCACCTTTTTAACAAGTTTCTATGGTCTTGAGGAGGAAATAGGAAAATATAGGCTTCGTGGACTAAGGTATACAAACCTATCTTTGTGGGTGGGTTGGGTTTTAAAAATATTGACTAAGATTTACAGACTAACGAAGTACATGATGGAGCTGCACATCAGCTTGAATACTGTGTAACTATGCACCTCAAAGAAGGTGTACTGATGTTTCAGTAAATTCTCCCAAGTTCAATCACCCTCGACCATTGTGCAACAAATATTATACCTCAAGAAAATGCGTAGTCCTTTACACCCTATTGGTTCTTAGTAAATTGATCTAACTTGATAATCATTTTCTAGTGTTCTACACCGAAAGTCCAACGATGCAATTGCTGACAACTGTCGACCAACGCTTTTTCACAACCGTCGACCATTGTCGATCAACCTGTGGTCGTTGCAATAAAAGCCGTTGCAGAATCACAACATACGCTGCCAAATTCCTAATGAAGTACCCGATTGAGGTGCACTGAAGTTTCAATAACTGCTCCCAACGTCAATCACCCCAGACCATTGTGCAACAAAAATTATATCTCGAGGAAATGCGTAGTTCATTCCATCCTTATGGGTTCATAATAAATTACTCTGACTTGAAAATATATATATAGACATTTTAAATGCAAAGTAAAATACATATTGGAATCCAGAGAAAGGGCACACATACATGCTTTCAAGTTAGCTTTTAATAAATTCTAACTAATTTGACATGCTTTCTCAAAAAGTTTTAAAATTGGACCAAAATCAACTTTTTTGAGATCGACTCAGATCAACCAAAAAATTTTAAATATAATAATACAATTTGTAAAATATGACTATATACAAGTAATGAGCATTAATCACAAAAAAAAAAAACAAAACTTTTAAGGTTCTATTTGAGATAACTTTCTCTCTGCTTTGTTTTTCAGACTCCCACCTCAATTCTATTTGAGAAATTACTTTCTTGCTTGTTTTTAGAGATTTCTGTGGTAGAAAATTGATTTTTTAACCAAGGCTATTAAAGCCTTGTAACTGTCAGAAAGTCGAAGTCTAACTTTCTGAAAATAAAATATTTCTACAATAACCTCCACTTTTTTTTTTTAAAACCAGTTTCTTTTTTAACATCTTCAGAGTTGCTTAGCAACTGCTTTAAAAAGGAGCAATTTTTCTGTCCGGACTTCAGACAGAAAAATTTAGCCTTTAAAAGACCCTAAATTTTAACCACATTTGTATCAATAAAAAATTGCGACCATTTTTTAATATAAGTATAGGTGAATACCCATCATTATTTATTAGCATTTTAGGCCGCAGCATCTAGAAATAAAAAATTAAGAGAAAATGTGATTACGAAGAAAAAATAAAATCATAAATTAAAAAGGTGTGATTGAAAGGCACCTTAACACCTTTTTTAAGAATCAATAATGCGAATTTTGTCTAGGATTTAAAAAGTTAAGAATCTAACAATTATTTTAGTGTAAAGTAAGTCTTAATTCAAATATTTCAAATTCAAATTAAATCAAACCGTACTAACATGGTCGCTCATTGAAATGGAAAGAGAACACTCACATAACAATTAAAAAGGTATATATATATTTCATTCATATCACATAAGTCTTATGTATTTACATATCTAACACCGAAATTTGATATTCACACTTATAACACCTTATCATGATAAATATATACGCCATCTCACTTCAAAAAAAAAGACAAATACAGTGATATTTAATTTCAGTGGCGTGCATGTATGACAACTATTTGATACTTAAAATACTAAAAAAATAACTCGAAATGGGCCCTAAGATTAAAATAATTACACAACTAATTACCTCTTCATCACAATTTAGTCCCAACCCACTCAATATTTTTCATGTAAAAATTTTCCCGACATAATTCACTCATATAATGTTAATACCACGTAAAAACTATGGTACCCCGGACCCATCATGCTGTCCTATACGATCAGTGGACTTAATTTTAAATCACAAATCTCAATCAAAATTGCACTCAAATGTCAAATCACCTTTTTAATCACCGTAAAGGCCTCAGAAGAAGAGCCTACCTATCAAGCGCTTGCATGAATGTCTCTCAGAAACATAGCCCCCATACCAAACTAAGCCAAATGCCAATCAATAGGTTAGGCTGATGTTTTGGCATATTAGGCCCACATCTGATTGCGTGCAATTAATAAACAAGACGTTTCAATACTTTAGTGGATTCAAAGAATTAGCTCCTACAGAAACTTCTGCGCCGCATTAGAATTATTAGTGGTTTTCTTGATTGGGCTTAGACAAGCCAGACCGAATATTGGGTTCGTTTCTATATTTTTGCCATCCGGATCAACAAATCCCCGTAAGCAAAGGACTTGTGGTTAGCATGTCAACATTTGCGGGGCCACTCAGGCTTGATATTATAAGCTGAAATGATTAAGAGTAATGCTACGGATAGGGATGCATTAACACATCATTAATTTCTTTTGTTAAGTTTTAAAATTTTGTGTTTATCGTAAATCAAAACAAATGTAAATGATGAAGAAGAGAGGAACGATAAGGAAATTGACGAGAAGGAATTATATTATTTTGATGGCAGTTACATACACATCATTGGAAACTTTATAAAACTAATAGCCTTGTCCATGTTTCAAATTCTTACTCAAATATAAAATTTAGAATCCAATCTAAATTTTTCAACTTTGTGGAATTCTCATTGATTTGATCTTGGCATGCATAAGTGCACCGGCTTGTTAGTTGAAAAGTTGACCCGGGTGATAGTTTTATAAATAGCAAAGTTTCAAGTACTATGTATATAAGTATTCCTTCTTCGGTTGGTGTTTCTATTTTGTTCGATTTTGATGAAGTAGTCAGGCATCGATGCAAAGGAAATATACTTCATGATCTATTTTTATTAGGAGTTTCTCGGTGACAATTGATGCAAGTCAATGGGTTCCTTAGCATGAGTTGTAAGACTTTTTAACCACCTTCGCATCTCTGCTAGTTGTGTAAACCTGATAGAATATTAAGTTTATCTATACAATCGGGAGAGGGTTGGTAAACATATGATCCTTGTTGGCTCAAAAAATTATTACATAATTCTATAAATTCTTATAATGCTTATGTCATTATCATCATTGCAAGAAGGAAGAGATTTTGATTATATAATAACTTTCAAAAATTTAACCAGCCTCCCTAGATTAGGTTTTTATTTAATTTAGTTATCTTTACTTTTAGAGTAAAGTAGTGAATTTTGGATAATCAAAATTTTCAAAAATTTTAGGTTAAGACGAGTTATTGTAGACTAGAACATTTACTGAAGTCATTACAAATTAACACATTTTCTCGTGGTATCGAGACTAGGGGTTTTTGAAAGAAAGTTCAATATTAGTTGAACAGTATGTGCACTTTCGTAGCATCCCTAGTGTGTAAAACTGAATTGTGGAGAAAAGCAAGAATTATTTGTTAAATAGCACTCAGTTGGGAATTAAGTGTGTAAACACACACGGACAGCGAGAGTTAAGTTTTTGGTGTCATTGTCGGAGATTGAAATTAAAGTAATTACACACGAAGCACACATATATTGTCGGGATCAGTGAGCGTCAGTAATGAGCACGAGTGTGTTTGTTTAATGTTGCAAGATGTGATATTTGTTGATTTTTATGCCCAACACTAAACTTGGCCAAGGTTGGGAACTTTAACTTGAGGTGTGATACAAAAGAGATAGCACTAAAGATGGACTTGAGGGGCCTCCCAAAGATGGTGTTGTATGTCAATCTGAATTTGATGATGATGAACTAGATGAAGTGAGTCATTTCTCAAGAAAATTCCCTTTTTGAAGGAAAGATTGATCATTCCCTTGAGTCTTATTGACCAATTATAAAAGCTATAGAATGGCCCAAATGCATGTTTAACTTTCTTCATTCTAAGCCTCAAACCAAGAATGGCTGAGTAGAACAAGACACCAACAAATCTATCATTTTGATTGAAAATCCTCTCCATATTGTAGCAAAATTCATCATCTCATGTGCTAATAATGAGCAAGTGTTGGTAGAGAACCTGAACTCCCACTAGGTTATAATCATTGGTATTGATGGGCTTGAAGTGTGGTTTTTCTATGCAGGTTCCATAGGTGCAATGATGAGGGCTTAATTAGATAGCATTTTCCACCAACAATTGCTTAATTTTGATAATGATTGGTGGCTTCCATGCAGCCGCTTTTGTGTTTGCTACCCCACGATTAAAGTGTTTTCAGTACGTGCAGAGTTATCTTACACAAACTGACTGAAGTACCTTTGTTGAGTCAATCCCTTGATTTTTTTCTTAAGCTTCTTGCATGCTTCTGTGGCCTGACCATAACTTTAATGATAGAATTTCTCTTAAGTTTCTGAGTTAGGTTTTAAAGGGTGAGGCCACTTTATGGTCTATTCATCCTTGATAGACATCAAAATATTGATGCATGACATGTTGAGTGGCATATATTTCTTCTCCAGTTGAGGCTCATGTTCTTATTTTGCAAGTTGAGAGGAGAAATCACAATTACCTTGCAGCTTGAACTTCCTTCATTGTGAGGTATTGTTAGCATCCCATTGATTGTTCTTATACCTTAAGCTCTCTAACAAACCTTCCAAACTTTTAACTCTTAACAACAAAAAAACATTCCCACAGTTAAAAGTTGCCCATCCCCACCATTTTCAAGCCTTTATATCATCCCCATTGCCTGAATTCCTCCATGAAAATCTAAGGGATGTTTATGACCATGATATCAAACCCTTCCAAACTTCCAATTAAGCATTCTAAAAGCTTTATAGAAGCCCAACATCCCTTACCCAACCAAAATTAGACCTTCCCCCACCCTCTACTATAATCCCAGAAAAGATCGTGACCCCATATCATCTAGATCATAGCAAGGACCAATTTTAATCCAAATTTAAACAAGAGAAAGGTTTGAGGTGCTCAAGCAATCATTTCCATCAACTCCAATCAAGGCTTCATCACTCGGGGCAATTTATGGGTTCAAAAATCTAAAATTATGTCTCAATTTGGTCTTTTATGAAGAGGATGAGCAATGAATATCCACTTAACCACATAAATAGGTTTGTCTCACAAAGATGAAGCTATAGGAACAAACCTCATGTAATTTTGTTAACTCTACTATGAGATCTTATGGTTTAAGCATGGTTGGTTATCGGTTTTCTGTCCCAGGAGAATGATGATTAGATACCATCAAATTCCATGTATTTGAAACAAATGGTGAAGATTAAATCGGACAGCAAAACTGCAAAGAGGAGTGCAAAGTATAGTGATTTGAGCATGAAAATGATGAGTGAGGTCAGTGCAAGTGTAGACTATCTCGCGAAGCCCTCTAACTATAACTCTTTTCAGCAACTCAAGATCCACCTTTGGAATCTAACAGGTTTTAATGAAAATATGCGAAAGTAGTCCTTGAATGAATCTTATTGTTTTGATTAATTCCATGGAGATAGGAAGAATATTTGATGAAATTTCTATTGGCTATGAATTATTTGATGAATACCTGACAAACTTGTTGAATATACTGATAATGTCTTACGGAAGAGGATAAAACCAGGTGCAATCTTAAACCTTTAGAGTGGCAAAGAACACTTGGCAGATAACTTCAATATATTTCTTTCGATATGCGTCACAATGGTTGAGAATTATTGCAGTTGGAGCAGTTACAAGAACTTCAATATATTGCTTTCGAGATGCGTCGCTGGCCAGTATTCGGGACGACACGTTGCTCCGTCGGTTGCTTTGTTACTAATGTACATTGAGATTCTACATCACAATTTATGATTTTGCAAGGGGACATTTTGCAACGTGCAACAGGTGGTAGATGGTGGTCAACGGTGATCTTTAGGCGATGGCCAACGATTTCAAGAGCGGTTGGTGTTCCTTGGACCTTTGGTGTAGAACATATGACCTAAATTTTTTCTCCCCCAAACTCTGAGCTTCATCCAATTCAATGTCTGGGCCATTTTCATGAATGTGATAGGGTTTTATTTATAGAGCCTAGAGGAGGCTTTGTTGTAAATAAGGAAGGATTTCAGGTTATTCCATCACACACTTCAATAGATTTGCTCGATAAAACAAAGTTTTGTAGGCATTTTATTATCTTAACAATATATGAATTGAGTGACTTTAGGCTCGTTGGATTTATTTTGTAGGGACTCGATTTGACTATAAGATTATCAGATTTTGAATTTATTTAACATTCCAATTAGGCACTAGAAGTCTTAAAAATGGCTTAGCGACTCTATCTATATTAAAATTGACTCAGTTTGAACCAGTTTTGCTGCAATTATCTGTCTTGTCAACCTAACTAGTCTGTCGCTAAATTTATTAAAATAAGATTTCAAGATGAATTTTAAGTTTGAATGTTCTTTACTAAAAAAATATTTTTAGATTCGTACCAATCCCCTTGAGATTCGTACCAATCCCCTTGAGATTCGTACCAAATGAATAATTTAGTGGATGATATATAACTCATTATTAACTTTTTTTTAACAAATTATTTAGAAAATATTCTAAGAAAATAAATGTAAATATCAAATTTTGAGTATAAGAGATATTAAATAAATAAAAATTCAAAGGTAGAGGGACTAAAGAAAGAGAGAAAGCGAAATAAATTATTCAAAGAGATTCCACGAGAATGTATTTTATTTATTTATAAATGGATCATTCTTTCCCACGTAATCTTTCTAGAGACCTAATTGGCGCATAATAAGGCGAGTAGGCTCCATTTGGTCCCACCCATCCATCAAATTTCAATTGCTACCAGCCGCCCATCTACACCTCTACGGAGCCAAAGCCTAAAACTGCAGCCTTTAGATTCCCCGGATTTTTAGAATTTTTCGGTACCACTGCAATAATTAATTATTATATATTTTTAAAATTATAAAATTCTTTTTTTTTTTTTACATTTATACAATTCTATTTTATATTTTCTTATAAAAATACATTCTTATATATAAATAAGGTGATATCTATATAGGAATTTAAATGTAAGTATTAAATATGCAAATCAATAAAAATTAAATGGTATGCAATTATTTTTTTGTCCTTTTTGATAAAAAGGATCCGATAGAGAGAGAGAGTTAATTATTTTTCTTTTTTATATTCTTTGCCTTTTTTTTTTCAGTCTGTCTTTTTCTTCTCCTGATTATTTTACAGTTCATTATTTAGATTCTAATGGGCCAAAGGAATATTTAGAGTTTCATGGAGTTTGCAAGCATCAACTTTTACATGTTCTACATAAGATTTTTAAAGATCTTATGTAGATGATTACATATTGCTAAAAGCACATTTATAAATGGTATCATCTTTTGGAGCAAATCAAAATTACATAAGACTTTTAAAGATCTAAGACTCAATTGTTAGTGTATTATTATACAACTGATAATTTGGGTATAATAGTCATAATTGTACTGCAATAATTGTAGTTAGTGGCTAATATAGCCTTAGTTGGTTGCAACAATTATTGGTGGTGGTCGACAATAGTCGATGGTCATTTACCCGCACTTCTACTAATGAGCTATATCATAGTTGATAAATCACTCTTCTCTTCAACCTCCTTTTTAATGTGCAGAGTGGAAGCCTATTAATAGTTTTTTAAAATTGTATTTTAATAAATTTAGCCAAAAATCTCAAAACACCATTCAATCATAGGCTATTCTTTTAGCATTTTGGTATCTTAACAACATCGTAATTGAATAAACTTAGGCTCATTAGGTTCTACTTATCAATCCAGTCAATTTGACTGTAAGCATGCAAAATATATATATTGTTTAGCTTTCCAACTATTATTATAAAGCTTTTGAATATATTTTTAAGTTTTTGATATCATATCTTAAGGGGCTCGGATTGAATCACTTTAAGTTTCATTATGCTCATATTATGGAGGTACTCAATTTAACTATAAATTTGTTGAAATTTTAGCATAAATGATCCTAAATTCGAAAATAAAAAAAATGTGACCCAAAATGCATCGATTCAATGTCTGATTTTATAAATTTCTTCATGACATATGAATATTCATTAGAAATTTAATTTGATATCAAGTGTAATCATAAAATGTATTCTGTGTTGTTACATGAAAAGAAATTTGTGGCTATAGAGTAAGAGAGTTTTGCGCCCAACTTCACAATAAGATCACATACGATTGAATGATAAGAGAAGGTAGAAGAACAAAAGGGAAAAATAAAAAATCTCAAGAAATAATCATGGAAATGACTAGGTTGAAATAATTATACTATTTAAACAAATGTTGCAAGACCTTGAATATATTTGTTAAAAAAAGAAGATGAGGTAAGAGTGTAAATTTTTTATTTAGCTTCTTGCAAGGTGGTTGAAAAGTTGGCAAAGAAGTGTTCAATTAGAGGTGACCAAATGACCACTGTCGAATGACGTTAGATTGTGGATTGGTGATGTTGATTGAATGTTCGTGTTTTTATGGCGATGGTTAGTTTATGATGATCAAACAAAGCTGTTTAGATGATAACAACCAAATTGTTGTGAACGGATAATGAGGACAAATGGATTTGGTTTGATGGTAGTAGTCTAACAACAATGAATGAACAAAGAAGATTCATTGATAATTGCCAAATAGATTTCAAGGATTCTCCAAACCTCATATTTTTCTCTAATCTTTAGTTAGGCCCTTCTCATGTAAAAGTTATGGATCTATTGAGAGATTCAAGGGTCGGCATTTTTTTGTAAATAACATTAAAATTCAAAACATTTCATTGGAAGGTCAAGAGTGATTACCTATGATATGTCATCGACCAATTTCATCATTTGGCATAAATCTCGTGTAGCATGAATCTAGAAAAAATATTTGTGAAGAAACAACAACAAATTAAAAATAATTCAGAACTCTGATTTTAATAAACTTATAATCAAACTGAATGGCTCGATGAGACAGACTCAATAACACCAAAACTAATCCAATCCAATTCAGAACAAGCCCAAATAAAGTTGTTAAACCACTTCTAAAAACACCATATGGTTAATTGGAAGGTCAAACATATTTTAACTCCAAAAAGCTTATAGTCAAATCAAGCGTCTCGAAAAGATACGCCCAAAGAGCCTAAGATCACTCAATTCCAACATCATTAAGGTAATTAAATGTCCACAAAATATCGTAAGATTGCTGGAATCTCCCCAGGTCCTCTGATAGAGTAGTCCAGATTCCATACTTATTGACAGGGAGACATTTTTGAGGCTCTATAAATAGAGCCTTACCTTATTCATGAAATAGGAGGAAGAGATAGATTTGGTGCTAGAGCTACATTGGGAGAAGAAGGGTTTGAATTACGTTGTGGTTTTGGACTACAGACCCAATAATGTTTTTGCTCCTGTAGTTACCGAGCACAACACTTGGTGGTCATCGTCGATCACTGATGGCCACCTCTTGATTTTTGTAACAAACCTCCTTATGGAGTCATAACATATGTTGTAGAGAAATAAAGCACTCTACAAAGCAATGCACCTCAAACATGACAAAATGACACACCCCTTAAGATCATGTAACAATGCACCTTGAAGGCAGTGTAATAATGCACCCCAAATATGGTGTAATGATGCACTTTGTACACACCCCAAAAGTGGTGAAATGACGCACCTTGAAATGGTGTAACAACACTTCCTAAATATGGTGCAATAATGCACCTTGAATAAATTTTAATGTGATGCGGTGGTCGGTTAGCACTAATAGTAAATATGCAATTCAATCCTAATAAAAATAAATTCAGTATAAATAATTTTATCTTTTAAAATTTCTAAGCTACCAAACTCGTAATAATAACACAATTATACGCATCACTTGAGTATAAAATGACTCTAATGAAGTCCTAAGTACTGATCCCATAGGGAGTTGGAAATTCTTATGGTTATAATGTCAAACATAATATTCAAACTCTAAAACTTAAGTAAGCAAAACAAATCTAAAGTAAATTTAATGTGTGCTAAATGAAATAGAGTTAAAAGAATTAAGTTAACTAAACTAATTGCTAAACTTCAAAAGTAAACTTATAAAGACTAAACAAAGTTTTGAAGCGAAGAATTTAAATTTAAGAAAGCATCCTTCCCTTTTACAATGAGTTTATGAAATGTGAAGAAATGAAAATCATCTAAAATACATATAAAATTATATTGTGCCAAACAGGAGAATTCCTATTCTTTACCCTCTGAGAGTGCATAAAGAACATTGACTAATCCAAAGTTTGGTCCCTAAATCCGTGGTTAGGTTTAGAGGATACTGGTTGTCACTCTAGAGCTCTCACTTCTGCCTCACCTTAGGGCTAACAATCTCGCTATTGTTTCTAAGCGACTTGAACTAACTGAGGATTCTAATCTATCACATTAAAATCTTCAATTCTACGCCCATCAAATTATATTTCTCTTTTTATTTGCACGCAACCCCATGGCTTACATTCTCACCAATGAAATTGAATGTGACTCTTACCTTGTTGTAGAAAGTATTGCCCTTTTAGATTGTATATTTCTCAAAAAATTTTAATCTTTCAATTAACTAGATTGAAAAGTAATTGAAGATCAGAGTTTGAATCAACACAATTTATTAGCATTTAAAACCTTACAAAATAAAACTAATTTTTCAGAAAACCATATCTCATTGTAGGGAGATAAAGAAGACTACTCAAGATTCATGATAAGGATACGATAAAACACGGATTATATATATATAAATAAGTTTACAAAACAATGAATGAAAATAACACAACTTATCTCACACTCCTTCCCAAGCAAATTCCTAGAAGATGCTTTTAAGCACTTTCTCTCTTTATAATCACACAATTCTTTCTTAGAAGTGTAATGTAGAAGAAAGTTCTCACCTTCCCTCTCCACTTACAACCCTAGATGAAATTCCTCTCTTCTCTCTCACACTATAACATTTCTCTCTATCCTACACCTCCCTCTTCTCTAGACTCCTTTTCTTTTTAATTAGGTCCCAAGAGGAATTCAAAATTCCCTCCAATTATTCCTTAAAAATTCTCACCTTTCTGCACCAAAAGATAAGTCCCTTCATCCAAGCGACATATCTCTTTATTAAAGAGCCTTCCAAAGTGTCTAGATGCATTTAAAGACTCCATAGGACATTTGAAATGTTTGAAGCTTCAAAAACAACTCAAAAATAGTCATGAACTGACTTACTCCATCTTAATTCATCTATGGCGCCAACCTAACGAAGTCTGCGTTGTTCTCTGGATTCAGGCACTTCTAGCGCCAATCTGGTGCCTTTGGTACTACATCTTTGTAAAATAGCGCCTCTTGTGCCAGTTTCTGGAACTTATGGTACCAGCTCGAGAAAATGATGCCTCTGGCTCTAGGATCACAAAAATCTCCATTTTGGCTCCAAATTTCCTCCTTTTTGCTACTTTTTGCTCCAAATGCCTAAAATAGATATACGTGCAATAAAAGCATGAAAATAAAAATATCACCAAAATAAATATAACATGTATACATAAAATAGTACATTATTTTGTTGTATCAAAATCCCCCAAACTTAAATGTTACTTGCCCTCAAGTGACCCTTTTACTACATAAAAATATGACTTGTGACAAAGATTAACTTTTATTCCTATTACAACATCTTAAGTTTTAGTAAAAATAAATATTGCTGAGTATTTTGTTATCTAAAACTAATCCTTCATGTGGATTTGATATTTGGGAGTTAATCAGAAAAGCTCTATATTACTTGATAACGATACGATACTTTCTAGTATCCTATATTGAAATATTATAAATACAATCACAAACATCACATTTTACATCTCTATATACCTAAGAATTGGGATCATATACTTGTAATAAAAACTTGAAAATACTCTTCTTTAAAGTGCAATATCACCAAAATAAACATAAAATGTATACATAAAATAGTGCATTATTTTGGTGTATCACTTTATCACAAGGTCAGCCTTATTTTGAAAGTTAACCCATTGCAATATTTGATGACCCGACAAACACTTTTTGGCAGGTTAGCTAGGTGGTCGATGATTTTGTTACATTTTGATATAACCTTCGTACCTCTTCATGCTATCAAAGGTCAGATCTTAGCGAACTTTTTCATAGCTCACCAGCTATCGGTCAACTCTCTGCTCAATGACGAATTGTTGGATGAACATATTTTTATTTTAGAAGACCTCGATAGCCGACATTGGAAGATGTTCTTCAATGGAGCATTGTCGGTACACAAGGATAAAGACTCACAATCAATAGTGCCTGGCAAAGCTGGAGTTGGATTAATCTTCATTACACCAAAACGAGGAATGTTGTGGTATTCTTATCACTTAACAGAGTTGTGCACGAATAATGAGGCTGAATATGAAGCTTTAATAATCAGACTAGAATTGCTCACATTACTGGGTATAAAAGGCATTGACATCTATGACGATTTGCATTTGATTATCAAATAGATAGTCGGACAATACAAAACTCTGAAACCAAATTGGAACAATACCTGTAGTATATGATGAAGCTATTGGAACAAATTTCTAACTTGAAATTATACATAATTCCAAGAGGAGAGAACGCTCTTGTCAATTCCATCGCAAAACTAGCTAAGAAATTTGCCTGTTAACAGGAGGATTCAATTGATGTAATCATATAGACACTACAAGTCCACTCGCATATTGACATGGAGAGTATGCACAGGTTAAGGAATGAAGAGACAGTTATAGTAGTCACAAAAGACAGGATTGATGCCAACCATTTATGGAATATTTTCAGAAAGGAAAGCTACCATATGAAAAATTGATAGCACACCAAATAAAGAAGAGAGTGTTGTCCTACGCTTTGTTAGATAAAGTTCTGTATCAAAGTTCCTTCAACCAAAAGTGGCTCAAATGTCTTAGCACAACAAAGGCCCAAGAAATTGTAAAAAAGGTGCACTTCAGACTTTTTGGCGCTGGCTAATCTAGCCTCAAGAAGTAAGGAAAGATCATGAGACTAGAGTTTTACTGGCCAGAGATGATGACAAATTGCATGAAGATGGTGAGGATTTGCCTCCAATGTCAGATACACTAAGTGGTCTTACATCATCCCCCAAACGTGCTACATCCAACATTAGTTTCGTAGCCTTTTAAGTGTTGGAGAATAAATTTAATGGCTCTAATAGACCTTCCATCTTTGAAAAGACACCACTCAAGCTTGTGGCAACATATTACTTCTCCAAATGGTTAGAGGCAATGTCATTAAAGGAAGTTATAACGTAGCATGTCTTGCAATTTTTTAAGAGTTGGATCGTATATATACTTGACATATGTTGACCTCATTAAAGGAATATTTTCTTTAGTAGCATAGGTTCTAGCCATAGGTCTTTCCTATTAACTATTTCTAGAAAACTAGAAAAGGAACCCTCACCATTAGAAATTCTAAACTCCTCTTTATTCAACTTGAAGCTCTACATATTGGTCCTAACATCTAGCACTTAGTAAGTGAGGTCAATATAGGGGAGCTCAAGGAGAGTTCCCATAGAACTGCTTGGTGAAGATCTAGAGCTAAGGCACTCATGACTGCTACTTTATATATGCTTAAAAATATAAGTATTTAATACTGCTGCTAAGAGATTTACTTCCTCAGCAACTGTACCAAATATTTAATAATAGTTATAGATTCGATAAATATGTACGTAATAAATATTCAATAATTGTAAAGTCACATTTATCAACGCAAGTATACGTATCGCTCAAGTAATATAGGGCTCTAATGGAGTCCTAGATATTGATCCAACATGGAGTAAGTTTAGAACTACAAACTAAGATTTTATAAAAGAAATACTTTAATCACAACAACGAAGTTCAATTTTCTTATCTGTCACTAATAAGAAATTGAAATAATTATGTAATTTTAATAACTATTAGATAACTAATTATACTAATGAAGTTTTAAATGTGATATCAATATATAAGAAAGCAACATTCTCCTTGTCAAGAAATTATAGTGAATGAATAAAGTGAATTAGTTCAAATTATGTTGTGCCAGATAGGAGCATAACTATTCTTTACCCTTTGTTCCAGGCATAAAGAACATTGACTAATCCTACGCTTGTTTGTTGAATCTATGGCTAGACTGGGAGGATACCGGCTCTCACTTTGGAGCTCCCATGTTCCCCTCACTTGAGGGATAACATCTACACTTCAGCACCCAAATGATAGGACCGAATTGGGAATTTTAGTCTGTCACTTTAACATCTCCAATTCTATGCCCAATAATATTATTTCCCTATTTATTTGCACCCAACTTCCAAGGGCTTTGATCTCCCTGAATCTTGGATGTAATCTTCACTTTAGTTGTAAAACTCAAAATATTTCAACAAAT
>NEWO01000648.1:109874-122977 GCA_003013225.1 Phalaenopsis aphrodite
AGAAAATAGTGGAACAAGAAACTAAGGATTTTTAGAATTTTTATTTTCAAACATTTAAGGCTCTTTTAGAAAGTATTTTTAAAACCAATATATACATCTTTTCAAGTGAAGGAAAGTAATAAGTTTTAGCTTTAGAGAATGATAGTGGAATTCAAAATTATTTAAGGACTTTTCTAGATATATTAATTCTCACATATAAAAGAAAAAGAGAAAAATATATATATATGGATCAAAAGATCCTGAAAATAAAAAAGAAAATGCAAAAAAAAAAAGAAGAGAAGCTTGAGGAGATGTCCTAATCAAAAATTAGTTTCACTTGACTAGAGTAAAAGAACTTAGAACAATCCTTAGCTTTCTTTTTATACTTATATTAGTAAAAATTATTTTTAATAGAGTTCTTAAGTCTAGAAAGGAAAGTTCATAGAATCCGAAGTATGAAAAATCTGCATATATTTCTGAATTAGATGGGAAAACAAATTCCCAAATTTGATGATAAATAGTTTAGAAGCTGGGCTAGTCTGATTCACTAAAAGTTCTTCTAATTTGAACTATCACCTTTTTAGAAAAAAAAATTTAGCAATTTTAAATGATGACCCATTAACTCTAATCTACATAAATTATTTTAATAATGTAATATTACTTCAGGACAAGTAATGTTTATGTTTGGGGGATTTTGATACGTCTAAAAATGTATTATTTTTTATGTTATATTTTATGATTATATTGCACTTTAAAGGTATTTTTTCTTGTGTTTTTTGTTGTAGATACATCAAATTGAAGAATTTGGAGTGATTGGAGCAAAAGGAACATAAATGGACCAAAATGGAGCAAACCGGAGCAAATCGGGTCGAATCAGGGCACACCGAAGCTAAGGGGACCAAAACCAGACACTTAAGTACTTGTGCCCGACACTTAAGTGCTAAAAATGGCACTTAGGCGCCACCAGATAGAGATGGGGTGCTTAAGCGCCCCAGAATAGGCGCCAGTGACAATTTTTATCATAACTTCTTCAATATACATCAGATTTTGACAATTGTTTAAGCGGTGTTTAGTGCATATCATCGAAAATTCATTAGAATTGATAAAATGGAGTTTATAGAAGGATTTAGGGTGGTTAGAAGGAGTTTTGAAGAGGCACTTCAAGCACTATTTTGAAGATTCATTGAATCTAGATAGTTTTGAAGAGACACTTAAGAAACTCTTGGGAAACTATAAATAAGGCTTGGAAATGTTTTTAAAAACTCTCTTGAATATCTCTTAGACTTTGAAATTAATGATAAAAGGAGAAGAAGACCTAGAGAAGAAGAAGAAGTCTTGGGCGTGAGCCCCAAGTAAGGCGGCAAGGTGAGAGAGAAAGAGAGAGAGTGAGAGATTTCTTATTTTCTTTTCGCTTTGTTCTTGGAGAGGATTGTAAGGAGATTGTTTTTTTTATATAAGGAGAGTTTAATTTACATAAGAGATAAGTATTTTCATTGTATTTTGATTTGATTTTAGTACTTTGTATGTTTGCTTTCAAATACTTGTGCAATGAAAAGTTCTTGTTGTTTATCCATGTGTAGTGAGTAGTTTTCTTTACTCTTTCTTCTTGTAATGAATTAGTATGTTTGTGTAGTATATAGAATTGAGTAGAGTGAGAATATATTGAGATGATTTTACTTTGTTCTTCATTTACATGTAAACTTGATCAACTTGCATATTAAAATCTGTTGTGAGAACATGTAAGATCCGGGATGGTATTTTCTCAATCAACTGTGGTAGAATCACATGAGATTGTATGGAAGAGAATGTAGTCCATATGGTTGAATGCAAATAAATAGGGAAATAATCTTTAATGGGTTTATAATTAGAGCACATTAGCGTGACAGGCTAAAGCCTCCTAATTTGGTCTATTATTTAAGGTTTTGATGCGAGATGTTAGCCTTCAGGTGGAGGGATATGAGGGAACTCTAGAGTGAGAGCTAGTATCTTCCATGCCTAGCCCGTCTTCAGAACGGTGCAAACTTTAAATTAACCAATGTTCTTATAGCATCTCTAGTAAGGGTAAAGAAAATAATTGCTCATATTTGTCACAATCTCTCTCGCTACTTGTTTTACTTTTACTCATGTCACTAATTTCATTGCATGAGGAAGAGTACTTTTAATATATTAAACCCCATTTTCTGATTTTCACTAAGTATTTTAGTTTAGAAGTAGAAGTAGAATTGTAGTGATAATTGTAAGATATAATCAAAACCAAAACTTTATCAACCTTCCAAGCTACGACATGTTATTCTAAACTAGAACTGCTCTTGAAAGCCGCTGTGATTAACCTTGATCTCCATGGGATCAATATTCAGGGCTCAATCAGAAAGCCCTATATTACTTGATAACGATACGTATACTAGCATAGAATCCCTACAGATATAAGTGAAATCTTAGTTTACTTGGGATCAAGTTTTTGGTGCCATTACCGGGGATTAAAATCTTCAAGTAGTGGTGTCAACTTCATAAATCTTGACATATACAAAATATCGGGATCAGATTCAACATTCTAGAAGGTGTGGTGAGCGTTGAGCATGCTACCAACAATAAAGGAAGTGACACCAATTAGAAGAAATACATTTCAAAGACACTCCTAATAGGGAGGGCATTAAGGAGTTCATGTAAGAACAGTACTCAAGTCAGAAATGTTGTTTCTATCTTCTAGAGACTCTGGCTTAGAGGCAAGCACCACAAAATGGATAGCCAACTACCAACAGTCAAAACAAGTTGATCGGCATTACCTGCACACTACTCGGTCAATTCTGAGTGGCTGACACCTTATCCAGCCAAAAAAGGGAGTGTTACTTCAAAACTTTACTATTGATATGACATAAACCTCTCTAACATTGTCCTAGGTTTAATTGAAACTCAGGAAACTCAGATTTGAATGACTGAACATGATGTTGACAACTAAAAACTCTCCTCTAAGATACGCAAACAAAAAACTAATCTGTAGGGAGTGCAAACAAAAGAATCTCCTCCAACTTGAGCAAACAAAAAAATCCCCTCTAGGACGAGTAAAAAACACTCCCCTCCTGGACAAGCAAACAAAAGACTCCTCTCTAGGATGAGAAAATAATATAACTCCCCTCTATGGCGAGTAAAAAAAATCCCATCTAGGGTGAACAAACATATGACTCCTCGCTGAGGTTAGCAAAAAAAAACTCTCCTAGGAGATGAGTAAAAAAATCCTCACGGGGCGAGAAAATAAATAAATTACTTCTGGGGTGAGCAAACAAAAACACCCTTCTGAGGTGAGTGAGCAAAACATATGCCTTCGTGGCGAGTAAACAAAAAAATCCCCAACAAAACAAAAAAACAAAAAAATTCCCTTCAAAACGAGTAAAAATAAAATTGGCCCGACCTAGCAAATGAGATGGGCAAATTCTATGGTTCAAGCTGGGTGATATCATGAAGGCAGATTTCTTTAGGTGTCTGATCACTTGTCAATACAAGAAATCAAATCAACGCAAGCAAAAACCTCAACATAAAACTGACCGAAGAGTAGATTTGGAGGAAAATGATTTTGAGTCAGTGAGATAACATAAAAGATGTCAGAACAGAACACAGAGAGAGCCTAAACAAGGAATGTCATCAGTGATTGATGTTTTTCTTTTTGCTTTGAATTTTTTTTGTCCTTATTGTTGCTTTCGCTCTTAATAAGCAAGAAAATCAGGAAAGTTAATATGTATACCCAAAAATGATCATAATGAATCTTAAGACAATCTAATGGTCTAAATAAAATGTTAGATGACTAAAATGTGCTAAAATTGGTTATGACTATAGAAAGATAACATAAACACCTGTCACTGTTATTAAAACTACATAATTAAAAAGATCATACAAATATGTAACTCTCATATTAAAGCAAGGTATTAGTATAAAGACCGTAAAGACTTGCAACTCCCATATTAAAGTCGGGCATTAATAAAAGAACCATAATAACATTAAAGTAGGGGTAAGCATGTAACTTTAGACATGTTCCCTCTTTCTCCTACAAATAAGGAGCACATAACATGTAAAAAGGGGGCTCTTCTCTCTAAAATTTTCTCATGCAGAGATAACTCTCCCTTTTTAGTATAATAGTTATTCTCTGTAAATTAGGTCAAAGAGCCTGAAAATATCCTAATTTGCCCCTACAAGGCAAGACTGTGCTGCTATTTCTTTTCCCTTCTTTGTATCATTTTTCCCCCCATGGCCCCTAGTGGTTCAATCCTTAGACATACCTTACAGGACAAATTTGGATTCAGCAAACATTAAGTTCGTTATTCTATGATACTTTTTGTTGGGGCATAAGTTTGTATTTTTTAAATATTTATTATTGTGGTATTTACATAAATAACATATTGTTGTGTGTCGAATGACTCATGACACTAAAGTGATAATTTAACATCTTAGCATTGCATGAAAATCCAACACACATAAATAATAGAAAATAGTGGAACAAGAAACTAAGGATTTTTACTTGAAAAAAACTTAGGAAGAAAAAAAACTATGGGATCTGGCCTAGTCAAAGTAATCAACTATGTGATTGTAAGTATACAAGTCAACTATTCTTCTACATTAGAGAAGATGGCATTATAAAATTGATAATCACAAATGTATAATTGTAATTCAACAATAATAGCCATAATTAGGTTACAACCTAAGTAGTTTTTGGTTGTAACAGCAATATTTTTCCTCAAAGGTCTAATTATAAATGATAACAGTGGTAGTTAGCCACAAAAGTTGTAGTTAGGGGTTGTAATAGCATTAATTGGCCATAGATGTTGTAATAAGAAGTTGCAGTAGTAACTGGTCACGTAGGTCATCCTTGGTAGTTGTAAGAGTGTAAGTCAGACATAGAGATCGGAGTGGGGAAGCTGTAGTAATAAATGACCACATTGGTCATAATTTGTAGCTGAAAGAGCATCCTTTGGTCATAGAAACCGTAGTTGGTAGCTGCAAGAGCGTCGGTTTGTCATAATGGGAACCTGTAAATGAAAATATCCACATAGGTCGCAGTTGGTAGCTACAAGAATGTGAATCAGTAAAAGAGGTTGTAGTGATAAGTTGTCATATTAACAAACCATATAGGTCGTAGTTGGTAGTTGCAAGTGTATCAGTTCACCATAAAGGCCATAACAAGAAGTTATTGAAGTAACCAGTCACGTAGCTACAAAAGCGTTAGTAAACCACTGAAGCCTTTTTGGGAAGCGTCAATAGTAATTGGTCATATATATAGTAGTTAGTAGCTGCAAGAGTAACTGTTGGTTTCGAAGGCTGTAATGGGAAAATGCATTAGTAACTAGTCGCATAGATTATAGTTGGTAGTTGCAAGAGCATTAGTCAGTCACATAGGATGTGGTGGGGAGATACAGTAGTAACTAACTACATAGGCCATAATTGGTATGTACAAGAGTGTTAGTTGACTCTAGAGGTTGTATTAGGAAGATTTAGTAGTAATTTGCCACATATGTCGTACACTATAGGAAAGCATTAATAGTGTTAGTACTAGCATCGTAATTCTTCTAATGTAAATATTCATGTTAGATTTATGCTTGAATTTCAGGAAACATAATTAATGTTGAATATTGTGTCAGCATATGACAATGCAAAGTTGTTATGTTGGACATAGTGATGAAACTTTCGGCCTTCCATTTCTTACATAATAGCAGTGAAGTCTCGTTTGTTAATCAGACACAAACTTATTGGTGTCAAACATTTATGATGATATGACTTTAAAATCTAAACTCATGCTTGCCAACACTATTTATGCTTACGTCCGAGTTGCTCGAGTGATATTCTAATTTATCACATGACCCATTCTCTCTCGCAACAATCCGAAGACTCAACGTAGTACTTTAGGTTTAAGTTTAGATTGAGGTTCAACTGGTGTTTGGCTAGAGGTAAGATTTAAGTTTAGATAAAATTAGTAAATCCAAAAATCATAAATATTTTTTTGTCCATAATGCTGCTAGATTTGGAAAATTCAAAATTGAACTGTAATAAGTTTAGTGAGTGTTCGGTGGCACGTAGGATATAGGTTTAGTAGGAGTTTGTAAATTAAAATTTTTAGAATTAGTTAAATCCATCTTCCAGTTAGATATAATAAGTATGTTTATTTATGTTTTTGTGTTTATGTGTGTGTGTGTGTGTGTCAGTCCAAAACATTAACAAGTATAAAGACAAAGTTTAAAAACCATTTCTAAAAATAGGAAAAGAGATTAAGATGTAGCAAAACAATGACCTCAAGTGGTGAAGATGAGCCGAGATTAATCTCCTTTGAAAACACACTTCAATTAGCCAGGTAGTCTATTAGCTTGTTGGTTTCTCTATAGCACTATGACCAAGTGATGTTGAAAAAAGGGGCGAGCACAGTAATCCTTTTCCAATTGCGGACACTATATCAAGTGCATTCAGTAGCAATGGCTCAGATTTTATAAGTCAACAATGAGTTAGTTTCTATTTGAATTTGATAACATTTCAATTTTTCAGCAATCATAGGGAGAACAAAACAACCAGAATTTTTTAAAATAGATGAAGCAAAATCAATGATATATATATATATATATATGACATGGTATTTAAGAAATTCTAGGTTTTTTCCCCCATTTTAGCAGGAGAGGCTTCATATGAATATGACATGGTATTTAAGTATCGAAACAGGTGCCATATGCATCTCATGTCCAACTTGGCTAAAAAGGAATTCCAGGTTGGAAAACATTTATCCCCTACCCCCTATTGTTTACAATTTCAACCCCAACACACCTTTTTGGGCAGCTAAAATTGTAGTATTTCAGAGGGTTATGTAGAAGATTTCTTGGGGGGAAGAAAAAGGTGATTAAGACTCTTTTGAATGGGTCTTGGGTGAGATGGCATAGCCTTTTTTTGGCAAACTAGGGGGGAAATTTGAGTGGACTAGAGGTATACAAGGCTAAGTTAATTTCTCTTCCCATGATCTCCACTCATATTTAAACTTGAGTTGTTGGTGACAGCTTGAGAGTGTGGAGAGAGAACTTCATATTATTCCTCAAAAATCTTAGATTTTTATTAGAGTTTAGATCTTGGATCAAGAAAATGGGAGGACTCTTCATCTTCTTCAAAGAAAAGCTCAAGTGAGTTGTTCATCATCCAACTTCTCCTTCTTCTTCAACTTTCTTCTTCTTCTTTGGTAACGTTTTCCTTCTCCGTAAAACTTTTCATGAAACACGACTAGGAAAGCTTCATTCTAGCCTGTGGGAAAGAGGTTCTCGGGGAGCTGAAAGTCTCTCCGGAAAGGAGAGTATCTTTTTACATAGGAGAAGGAAAATTTTAGTGGGATTTGTGGTCTCTCCATCAAGGAGAGCTTCCACACCTCTTTGGGAAATAAAACTAGCTTCATCATCTCTCATACCACTAAGAGAGCTTCTTTTGGAATGATTGTCAGACTTCAATCAACCGCAGTGGTGGTGAGATTCCTTAAACTTTTTTCTTCCTTTCATTAGTGCCCTTAGGTATAGATGTTAGAGACTCTAGGTTAGGATTCTTGGTGTTCCTAGAAGAAACCCCATATGTAGGAGCTTATGCGATAGAAAATAGTGGTACCAAAATTTAGCTCCAAGACTGAGCCTACCCTTTTCATTTATAACACAAAATTCAAACACCCAGGGTCATCGTAACCCCTCCTTCATGCCAGTAATTTAGCTCTGATGATGGAGTGGAGTGAAATCCTATTTGAAAAGGAAAGTTTCTCGCCTTTGGTGTTCCCTACACTGTGAATACTTTTCTCTTGGAATTTGTTCATGTCGAGTAAATGAATGGTATTACCGTTCACTTTATTGCATCGTCCGCTTCACCCCATCAACTACCCTTAGAGTGACTAGTGAGATAATTAGATTGAACCAACTTTGTAGCCATAGATGATTGGACCTCTTTGTCATGTTTATGTATTTGCATCTGCATTATGTTTGCGACAAGTCTTTTTCTTAAATATATATTAAAACCATCAAGTCACCCCATCAGATCTTTCGATTCGATCACACCGGGTCGATTAGCCAGACTGGATTTCTTTTTGCCATCTGACTGATCGACTGCATTGGTCAGATCAGATAAATTGTTTTGTCTCGTCAGTAGTTCCAATCAACCCCACCAACTTAATTGGCTCCACCATCCATCTTCTAGTGATTTGACCGATCGGCTGCACCAAACCAGTCTGATGGATCATTTTTTCTCATTGGTTTATTAGATCAACTCCATCTGATTTATCCCAAAGAGTAGCCATCATTTTTCAATCCAACAGATCGATCGCACCTACCTGATCATTTTGATCAATTTTTTTTAGCCTGATTGGCCTCACCAGCCCAATCGACATGAACAACTCTTCCTTATTAGTTTGATTGATCAACCACACTAGCCCAATCAAATTGATCATTTCGTCTCATTAGCTCGCTTGATCGGCCCCACCAACTTGTTCTACTTGACCAACACCTTTGCATATGGATGCCACAATTGTGTATGCGTACATGTTTACCAGGCTTTATTTAACATATTCAGACTTACATCTTCTCCACGCACTTGCAAGTATATGTCCTCACATGCTCGTAGCAAGTATTCATGCCTCTCATGGGCACATTACTCCATGCACTTGCTCCTCCACATTTCACATGCATGGAGCACCATGACGCTAGTGTTTGTGCTTGCACTATTGCACTCTCATATGTTTACTTCATCTTGTATTTTTATAGTTTTGCATGTTTTAATCTTGTTAGAGACTCCATAATTAATTCACTTAGAAGGCCCGTTGACGGTGAGATCGGCGGTTATTTCCAATCAGGCTTTGGATTAGGAAAAATTTTGGAGGAGTGCTTAAGAAACTCTTGGGAAAGCTAGTCCAAAACTTTAAAAGAAGATTTTGGCAAAAAATTAAGCAATTCATTGAGGTTAGAAAGGTTCCATTAGTGTGTAGAGATTTTACTAGAGTGTCTAAATTGTGAGAAATTCTTAGAGAGATTGTAAGAGTGGAGGGAAAGCGAGAGATTTCTTCCTCCTTGCCGCTTCGAAGAGGAATTTTGTGTGTTCTAAGAAAAGGAAGAGATTCAGAGGAACTTCAACGAATTTTCTTAGGGAGTTAGAGATAAGTTTATTTATTGTTGTAGTTTGTATGACTTTTCTTTTATATATGAATTTCGAGTTTTGTTGTGTTTTCCCCTTGAGATCTGAGTAAATTTCTCTGTCTTTCTCATTATCTTGAGATTTGTGAAATGGTGATTTGAATTGGTGAAGCCATGAAAATGTTAAAGAAATAGTGATGATCTTTTCACTTCGATCTAAATTTACTTTCAATCTGGCCAACTGATTTGTTAAAATATGTTGAGTTTTACAACAAAAGTGAAGATTACATTCAAGATTCAGGGTGGTCAAAGCTTTTGGAAGCTGGATGCAAATAAATAGGAAAATAAAATTATCGGGGGTAGAAAATAAAATTCATAGTTCTAATATTACTCCCTGTGAGATCGATATCTAGGACTCCATTATAGCCCTATATTACTTGAGCAATACGTATACTTGCGTTGATAAGTGTGACTTTACAATTATTGAATATTTTATACATCCATCTTTATAGAATCTATAACTATTATTAAATTTTGGTACAGTTGCTCAGGAATTAAATCTTTTAGTAACAGTATTAAATACTTATATTTTTAAGCATGTATAAACTCGCTGTCAAGTTTTTGGCGTTGTTGTCGGGGAGTAAACAAAAATCACAATTAGAGTAACGGACAAATTAGGATTATTAGAAAATTTTTACTTGAATTGCAACTTATTTTCATATTTATTTAATTATTTTACTGTGTGCTGATTTCAAACTATATGCGTAAATTTGGACCTGAAAATCTTACACCCTACAATTCAGAATTAGAACGCACTGTTAGAAAAGTTAGAAGATTGAGGAGAGAACCTAGAAATTCTGATACAATGAAAAACAACATGAACAATCAAGGAATAGAAAATGACACCAACCAAGACCCCTACGAGATTATGCAAATCCTACAGCAGATGAAATTCACTTATCTATCCAAAATCCTGATGTAGCTGCTAATTCATTGGGTTTAAACCTGTTATTATCCAAATGGTACAAAACAATCAATTTGGAGGTACACCAAATGAAGATCCTAATTTACACCTCGCTAGTTTTTTAGAACTGTGTGCTACTTTTATATATGACAGAGTTTCAAATGATGTTGTCAGACTTAGACTTTTTCCTATTTCACTCAGGGATAAGGCTAAGTTGTGGTTAAATTTGTTAGCACCAAGATCTATTAGAACTTGGGGAGAACTTTCACAAAAATTTCTATCCAAATATTTCCCTCCATCCAAAACTGTTAAACTTAGAAATGACATAACATCGTTCTATCAAATTTATGGAGAGTTAATATATGAAGCTTGTGAGAGATTTAAAGATCTTCTTAGGAAATGCCCTCATCATTCGTTACCATATTGATTAATATTTCAAACATTTTATAATGGATTAGTGGGATCACTTAGATCAATTATAGATGCTGCGGCTGGTGATTCTTTAAGGTCAAAACCTTTAGATGAGGCTTATTCATTAATAGAAAAGATGGCTACCTAAAATTTTCAATGGCCCTCTGGAAGGGTAAATCTTAAAAGAGTAGCTAGTATCCATAATTCTGATGTGATATCTATGTTAGCTTCGCAGATTGCTGTAATATCAAAGAAATTAGATCATTATGGGATGAATTATTCTCCAACACCTCTTATGATGGAAGAGAATTCATCTAGGCAATTTGTGGATGTTCAAAATTCATATGAGACTTTAAATGTTATTAATAGACCCAACAACCCTTATTCGAACTATTATAACCCAGGTTGGAAAAATCATCGAATTTTTAATTGGAATAACAATTCTTCTACAAAACAACAATGGGCGAACAACCCGGTGAACCCATTAGGAAATTCATGCAACCAAGGAAATGTTAACTAAAGACCTTCTTATCCTCCATGATTTAACAGCAACACTCAAATTAAGGAAAAGAAGTTGTCCATGGAAGAGTTGATATTAAACATGGGTCAACAATTGCAGAATTACGGAAATCAATTACAAAATCAAGGAACTGCTATTAAGAATATTGAAAATTAATTACGGCATATTGCTACTACGCTTAGTAACTGAACATTGGGAACTTTTCCTAGTAATGTGGAACCAATTCCTAAAGATTAAGGAAAAGAACAGATAAAAGTGATACAATTATGAAGTAGAAATTAATTGGAGACAATAGTACAAAAAGAAACGGAAACTGAAAAAGAGAAAGTGGATACCAAAAAAGAAAAGGATCATGAATACCCAAATTTAGAATATCCACTTACACTAATGAAAATTATTGTGGAGAAAACTCCACCACTGTTTCCTCAAAGATTGAAGCAACACAAATAGAATAAATAATTTTCTAAATTTTTAGAAATTCTTAAGAAGTTAACGGTAAATATTCCCTTCGTAAAAGCTTTAGAGCAAACGCCCAATTATGTAAAATTTATGAAAGATATTCTGAACAAGAAAAGGAAGTTCACGGATAACAAAACTGTTGTACTTAGTGAAGAATGTAGTGCAATTATTCAGAAAAAGCTTCCTAAAAAATTATAAGATCCAGGAAATTTCACTATACCGTGTGCTATCGGTGAAAAATGTTATGGAAGAGCTTTATGTAATTTGGGAGCCAGCATTAATCTTATGCCTCTATCGATTTTCAAAAGATTAGGATTAGGAGAAATCTCACCTACTTTTGTAACTCTTCAGTTAGCAGATCATTCAGTTACATATCCTAAGGGAGTTATAGAAGATGTGTTAGTAAAAGTTGATAAATTTATCTTTCTTGTGGATTTCATTTTTTTAGATATGGAGGAAGATAAAGAAATACCTATCATTTTTGGGAGACCATTTTTAGCTACTGGAAAAGCTATGATAGATGTTCAAAAAGGAGAATTAACTATGAGAGTTAACGATCAAAAAGTGACTTTTAACATTACAAAATCTATGAAATACCCTGCAGTTGAAAGAGATAGTAAATGTTTTCGCATGGAAATTAGTGACATCTATTGAATAAACATTTTAAAGAACATTTTGAAGGGAAAGAACAAGTAGAAGATAGTGATGAAGTTATTTTGGATGAATTAGAAAATGAAGAATTAGATTATGTTCAGGAAATATTTGAGATGCTGGATATTACAGAAAATGCTGATAAGAATCTATTTCCATCAATTATAAAACTTTCATAACTTGAGTTGAAAATATTGCCTAGCCACTTGAAGTATGTGTTTTTGGGAGACTCGTCTACATTACCCGTGATTATATCTTCACAATTAAATGATTTGTAAGAGCAAAGACTGTTAGATACATTGAAAAGATATAAGAAAGCTTTTGGTTGGACCTTAGCTGATATTGAGGGAATTCATCCTTCGATGTGTATAAATAAAATTATATTAGATGAACAATATAAGTCAAGAGTTGATCCACAAAGGAGTTTAAACCCAATGATGAAAGAAGTAGTTAAAAAGAAAATTTTGAAATGGTTAGACACTAGAATTATATATCTTATTTCAGATAGTGTGTGGGTAAGTCTAATTCATTGTGTTCCTAAGAAAGGAGGAGTGATTATTGAGACAAAAGAAAATAATGAATTAATACCTATCAAACAAGTTACTAGGTGGCGTATTTGTATTGATTATGGAAAATTAAACACTGTCACCAAGAAAGATCACTTCCCTTTACCCTTTTTAGACCAAATAGCAGATAAACTTGTTAGGCACAAATATTTTTGTTTTATAAATGGATATACGGGTTACTATCAAATTCCTATTGCTCCTGAGGATCATGAAAAGATAACATTTACTAGTCCTTTTGGAACTTTTGCTTTTCAAAGAATACCTTTTGGATTATGTAATGCACCTGCAACATTACAGAGATGTATGATGTCTATATTTAGTAAGTTAATTGATGATGGATTGGAAGTATTTATGGATGATTTCTCTGTATTTTGAACATTATTTGATGCATGCTTAAATTATCTTGAAAAAGTTTTGGAGTTATGCGAAAGAACTAATTT
>NEWO01000648.1:122987-156991 GCA_003013225.1 Phalaenopsis aphrodite
TCAAAAAAAGACAACATTTACTATTCCTTTTGGAACTTTTGCTTTTAGAAGATTGCCTTTCGGATTATGTAATGCAACTGCAACATTCCAGAGATGTATGATGTCCATATTTAGTAAGTTAATTGATGATGGATTGGAAGTATTTATGGATGATTTCTCTGTATTTTGAACATTATTTGATGCATGCTTAAATTATCTTGAAAAAGTTTTGGAGTTATGCGAAAGAACTAATTTAGTTCTAAATTGGGAGAAATATCAATTTATGGTTGCAGGAGAAATTCTGTTAGGGCATAAAATTTTGGAAGATGGTATGGAAGCAGACCCTGCAAAAATTCAAGTTATATCTAAACTAACACCTCCTACTAATGTAAGAGAGGTTAGGAGTTTTCTTGGAAATGTTGGTTTTTACAGGTGATTTATTAAAGATTTTTTAAAAATTACCAAACCTCTTTGCCAACTTTTAGAAAAAGACAAGAAATTTGAATTTACTAAAAATTGTTTAAATGACTTTGAGTTATTAAAAAAAAAATTAATCACAGCTCCTATTATAGTTTCACCTAACTGAGAGAAACCACTTGAACTAATGTGTGATACTAGTGATTATGCTATTGGAGTTGTTCTTTGACAAAGGTATGAAAAGATTTTTAAAGTTATATACTATGCTAGTAAAACTCTTAATGATGCTCAAATTAACTATATTGTTACTAAAAAAGAGTTAATAGCCCTTGTGTATGCTTTAGACATATTTCATCTATATTTAATTGGAGCTAAATGTGTTGTGTACACTGATCACTCTGCTATTAAATATCTAATGCAAAAGAAGGATGCCAAACTAAAGGTTGATTAGATGGATACTTTTGATGCAAGAATTTGATCTTGTGATTATTGATAGAAAGGGAACTGATAATCAAATTGCTGATCATTTGTCAAGATTAGAAAATCATTAATTATCTGACATCAAAAATGAAATTACAGACAGTTTCCCTAATAAACAAATTTATAATATTAATGAGTGGAAAATATCATGGTATGTTGATATTGTTAACTATATTGTAAGTGATATTTTGCCACCTATGCTGACACTGCAACAACAAAGGAAATTCATTCATGATGCGAAAGCATATTTTAGGATGAGCCTTATTTATATAAATAATGTAAGGATCTGATTATGAGGAGATGTGTACCTTATGAAGAAACTGAGCTAATCATTCAGAAATGTCATGATTGTGAAATTGGAGGACATTTTGGGATTGATAAAACTGCTTATAAAATTTTACAAGTTGGATTTTAGTGGCCTACTATCTTTAGAGATGTTTATAGATACATAAAAACTTGTGATCGATGTCAACAAGTAGGCAATATATCTTGAAAAAATAAAATGTCTCTGAAATTCATGATAGAAGTTATGATCTTTGATGTTTGGAGATTAGATTTCATGGGACCATTTATTCATTCGTTTGGGAACTTATATATATTAATTGTAGTAGACTATGTTTCTACGTGGATTGAAGGACAAGCTTTACCTCGTTGTGAAGCTAAAAATGTTTTAAGGTTTTTAATGAAAAATATTTTCACTAGATATGGAATGCCTATAATGATTATCACTGACAGAGGATCCCATTTTAGAAATAAATATACTCAGAGATTGGCAAAAAAAATTTAATATTATTCATAGAATATCTACTGCCTATCATCCTCAAACCAGTGGTTTAGCTGAAGTTTCTAATAGAGAGATTAAACAAATACGTGAGAAGACTGTAAACCTTAGAAGAATAGATTAGTCCACTAGATTGGATACCGCATTATGGGCTTACAGGACTGGCTATAAAACTGGTATTGGAATGACTCCTTACAGACTGATTTTTGGAAAAACTTGTCACTTACCAGTAAAATTGGACCATAAAACATATTGGGAAATTAAAGAATTCAATTATAATTTGAAAGATGTTGGTAAAAAGAGATTGTTACAATTAAACGAATTGAAAGAATTAAGAAATGAATCTTATGATAACAACATAATTTATAAGGAGAAACTAAAGTTATGACATGATCGAAAGATTAACCAGAAGAACTTTGAACTAGGACAAGAAGTTTTGCTTTACAATACTAGGCTAAATTTATTCGCTGGGAAATTGAAGTCTTGTTGGTTAGGACCCTTTATTGTGACTCAAGTTTATACTTACAGAGATGTTGAAATTGAAGATCAGAAGACTGTAAATAGATTTAAAGTAAATGGATAGAGATTAAAACCATATTTTAGGGGTAAAAGACCAAATTTTAAAGAGGTTTTAACGATCAGTCAGCCTGAATAACACCTGAATAGGTCGGGATGACAACGTTAAACCAAGCGCTTTAAGGGAGGCAACCCAAAGTTATCTTTACTTTTATTGCAATTATAGTAGTTTTTATTTAAAATTATCGTTAGTTTGTTGTAGTATTGAGCTCTACTACTTTTATTTACCCTTGAATCATCATAAAAATTAGATCCATAGAGAAAAACTAGAACGCATTCGGACCAGAGCGAAACTGTGCAGATTTTGCCTTGGGCACCGACGGTGCCCTCGACGCCGCCGACGGTGGGTTTTTCCCGAGATTCCAGGCAAAATAAATATATAAGTCTCCCCGACGGCACCCTAGACCTCGTCGACGGCGAGACTGACGAGATGGCAGTTTTTTGAGTTTGAATGGCGGTTTTTGGCAGTTTTTGGGAGGGAGTTACCCTTTTAAACTCCCAAATTTGATTCCTAAGTTCATATTTCCCCCAAAAACAAAGTAAAACTCCACCAATTTAATTCTTATGGCGTCCAATTCCCCTGATAATCCCAGATTGCGAGTGTTCAATCGTCAAAAGTTTATTAGTACGAAAGCGCAGCGAATCTTCAATAAGGTACTGACGAAGAAAAGATTGATCAAGGAATGAGAATTCGTAAATTGAGGATTCAATAATCCCTTGACGGCAATTGAAGATATGATAGTGCGGCAAATATGGGAAGTGTTGTGCTATACTACCATCGTCGTGGTTGTTCTTGTGGTGAAGGAATTTTATGCAAATTTACACGGAATCAACCAGGGAGTCGTTTATGTGCGAGGTAGATGGATAACTTTCACTCCTGCATAGATCAATGAATTATACATGATCGAGAACATTCTTATCTGCCACTATTCCAACTTCGTCCCGACAAGAAGCCAGATGAATGAGATTCACTAATATTTAACGGACGAAACTGAAGACTGGGAAATGAGAGAAAATGGGTATGTTAGTTTTTCTGTAACACTCTTAAATCCCATTTCTAAACACTGACAATTCTTCATTTCTGCGAAACTTTTACCAACAATGAAGATTGGTAAAGTTTCTAAAGAAAGTGTTATTCTGAATTACTGCATCCAAAGGGGACTGCCGATCGATATTGGATCAATAATTGTGAATTCAGTTTTGGGCATGATCGTTCATGGATCAACTTATGGGCTTGGACACCCTTCCAAAATTTTGTCACTTTGCATTCAGTTCGAAGTATCTTATGAAAATTGAGAAAAGGTACTTCTACCTTGGAAGCCTTTGGACCCAACTGAGAGATTCCCAACCTTAGAAGATGAAAATGACATGGCTATTATGGTAGATCAAGTGTGTCAGAATTCACTACCAGTTCAACCCTTAGCTCCTGACAAGACTTTGGTGATCCTGTGCAGAATCAAGAAATTAGAGAAGGGGATACAAAATGTTATGAATGTAATTAATAATATCTCTGATTTCTTCGATCATTTAGACTGAAGGATGAAAGAAAATTTCTCTCACTCTAGAAGATTAGAAGATAGTTTGATACTGCTGATGAGGAGGATGAAATTGATAGAAGAGGATTCTACTGAAGAATTTATGTACTGACCCTTTTACAACCTCTTTGTTCATGTGCAATCAATGGGTGATCTTAGAGGAGAATCTAGTACTGAATCTGATGAATAGTAGATTTATATTTCTACCTGTCTCTATGTGTGTAATTTGGTTTGAACTTTATGTTTGCTTTGTTTGAGAATTATGCTTATAGATCTTTGTATAGTTGGGATTAAGCATAGGATGTTTTGTTTTCAGCGTTTTGAGTGTTGTGGCTTGGATTGCGACACTGAATTAATGTATTAAGGTTGAGAAATACCAAACATAGGTGTGTTATGTAACGTATATTGTATCCCTTGGAATTTATATATAAATGTGATGTTTTGTGTTATGAAAGTTTATTTGTGATAAGTACATCATTTAATCACTTAAAGTTATGTCTATAATGATTGAACGGATGTCATTGAGGTTTGAAATTGATCAAAATTGTAAAAATCCAGAAATTGAAACAAATCAATAGAGCCCACCGATGGCGCCCTCGACACTGCTGACGGTGGATTTTTCCTTAGAGTTATGTTCAAATTTCAATAAAGCGCATTGACGGTGTCGAACACCCCGCTGACGACAAGCTTGAAAAAAACACATTTAATCACAATTTTGGCTAGTCAACCACCACTATTCATCATCCCCTTCCTCCTAAAAACGTAATTTTTGACCTAGGGCTTGAGAGACCTTGATTTGGGGTGATTTCAAGGCTTTTTTACACCAGATTTGATCATCTCTAGGTAAGAACTTCACTCCAAACTAAAAATATTTGATTTTCACCATGAATTTCTTCAACATTGAGGAGATCCAAAAAATTTGAGAATGTGAAGAAAATATTGGGAAGAAATTCATGGAACTTAGTGTTGAACTCTTAGAATTATTTTTGGAAGCCATTATTTGCATATTTGAAGTATATTTTGGAATTTTACTATAATTGTAATTAAATTGAAATGACTCCATGACAAAAGAGATGACTTGAGTTTGACAAGTCTCGCTTCGTCAATGCGAAGGCTCAATCAAGATTTACTTCTATATTTAAAGAAAAGAAATGCATACAAGATCGTGTTTTTGAAAGTCTGGGAGGAGAAATTGAACGAGTTATTACCGAGTGGAGGTGGGAAAACTTCTGTTACACCACCAATAAGGCCACTGCAAATATTGTGAAGGAATTCTATGCCAACATATTCTATTCTGAAGAAGGAATCGTTCGAGTGCGGGGATTTCCTATTGAATTTAATGTCACCCGCATTAACACCTTCTACGAAGTCCCAGACTTTTATAACAGTCATTATGAATCCTTCAGTACTATGGAAGGCCCTCTGAATGATGTGATCAACTTTCTCACTGATGGGAAAGGAACTTGGAAGATTAAGCAACGATAACGAGTAAATTTTTCTGCTTCCATGTTAAATGTCACCTCTAAGGCGTGGTACTATTTTATTTCCTCTACTCTGTTACTGACTTATCACCATAGTGAGGTAACTAGAGATAGAGCTATTTTGAATTTCTGTATTTAGAATAATAGAACTATAAATGTGGGGAGAACTATTTTTAAGAATATATTGACTACGGCAAGGAACGAAACAAGTGGAAGTCTAGGACATCCTGGCCTTATTTATGAACTTTGCCAACTTTTATGGAGTGGAAGTTGGAGGAGATGAGGAATGGGTTTACCTTAGAAAACCCATTAGTAAAGATAATTTGAAAACTTATGAATCCCATGAGAAATGGAGAATTGGAAGTAGGAGTCAAGAACCTTCTACTAGTAGAGATGTCCCCTCTACACGTTATGACCTTCCACCTTCTAGTTCCCCTACTTTGACTGATTTGATGAATGAGTTGACCTTGCAGTGAAAGAGTATAGAATTATTAAATGAAAGGATTGGAGGTTTAGAACGTTGACATGATTGTGATAGTGAGTACGTTTAAAGGCATTCAAAATTTGAGGTAGCTTATTACGAAGCTCGGGCCCAAAACTACAGAGGTGAGCTTGATGTTACTTTCCCTGAGTGCCCCCGATATACTCAGTATCAGCCTTATCCACCTGCTGATCAAGGAGATGAAGATATAGTTTGGGATTTTAACATTAGATAGTAGTTGATGTACTTGTACTTATACTTTTATTTTTGTGATCTTTTGTAATAGATATGGATGTTTGTGTGTATTTGAACTTTCATTTTTATTGTTATGTTGTACTTGGGTAATCTTTTATTTTTGGTATAAAGTTAGTGTGGTATTTAAATTTGCATGTGTAGTATAATAGATGTTGAGTAGTATTTTGTGAATTGTAATGTAATGTGATTTTTATTTTTGCATTTTAATTGTAATTGTTTTGTTTAGTATTGTGGTTGTGTTAGGGAATATTGTATTTATTTAATGTTTTAGTTTTGTACTTATCTCAAAATTTCATTACCCAGCAATTTCTCTATTGATTTATATGTGTAGAAAGCTCCTAATGTTATAGACCAAGTGAAGTAGAAATTTTTAGAAGGACTGCAAAAAATTTCAGAATGATGAAAATACCTAAAATACTGAGGTATGATTTGTATTTAGAGTTTTTTCTTTCCACCTGTATCATTTTATATTGAAAAATTTAAGTTTGGTGGAGGGAATAAAAAGATTAACTATTAGATGTCCTCTATTTAATTATTTTCAAAAATTATTTATACGATTTTATGTAGTGAATTTTATTCAGGTAACTATAGTTTGTAGCTATTTAAATATTATGATAGATTTAAAAGAATATTTTTGTAAATAAAATTGATTTTGTAACTTAAGATATTTAGTATAAGAGAATAAGATTATAGTTAACTATTTAAAGTAAAGGAAACTATATTTTGAAGTATTAAGAATCTGGAAATTCATTTGAGAAGAAAAGATTGAGGCTCAATGATGTAAAAACTATGAAATATTTATAAGGTAAAGGAATACTTTGAGTTTCAAATTTAGGGAAAGAAAGGTGATGTTCAAAATCGTTAAAGACTATCCAGATATAGTAATCCTCACTTAAAAAAGGAAAAAGAAAGGATTGAAAACAATCCCTAAAAAGAAAAGAAAACAAGTAGGATTGAAAGAAATCCAAAACAAAAGGAGAAAAGAAAGAAAGGAAAAAATATGGAAGTGAGGAGAAGCTTGAGGATCTGCCTAATCAAAAATTGGTTTCACTGGACCTACCCAAAGGGAAAACCTAAATACATTCTTGAACTTATATTTATGGATTAGATCTTTTACTAGTAGTGTTCCCATGAAGTTCCTATCATTTGAATATTCTACGTGACTTAATATCGCAACATATAGTCATTCTGGAAATGAATAGAAGACTAGAACTCTTAAACTTGATGACTAGATAATCTTGTAGCTACAGAGTTAATTTAATTACTTGAATGTTTTCTGAAAATCTTACTACGATATTTATCTAAATCAAACTTCTAGTATTTCTAAATTAAAACTTTATTACAATAAGATCATAACTTTTATGTAGTACTAAAATTACTTAAGGACAAGTAATAGTTAAGTTTGGGGGATTTTGACAAAAAAAGTATGTTGAGATTTTCATACCTATATTATACTTTTTTTATGATATTGCACTTTAAAGAAAGGTATTTTTGATTTTTTTTTATTGCACGAATGATGAATTAGGGTCATTGGAGCAAAAAGATGCAAAAATGAGCAAATTTGGAGCGAAAAGGACCAAAATGTTAAGATTTGAACTAGGGCGACGACGGCGAACCCAACAGCGCCGACGGCGAGATTTTCTCGAGACCTAGAATTAATTCACTTAGAAGGCCCGCCGACCGCGGCCTCGATGCCACCGACGGCGAGATCGGCTGTTATGTCCAACCAGGCATTGGATGAGGATGAATTTTAGAGGGGTGCTTAGGAAACTCTTGGGAAAGGTCATCCACAACTTTAAAAGAAGATTTTAGTCGAAAATTAGAGAGGTCTTGGAGGTTAAAAAGGTTTCATTAGTGTGCAGAGAGTTTACTAGAGTGTCTAAATTGTGAGGAATTCGTCGAGAGACTGTAAGAGTGGAGGGAAAGTGAAAAATTTCTTCCTCCTTGTCGCTTCAAAGAGGAATTCTATTTGCTGTAAAAAAAGGGAGAGATTCTGAGGAGTTTTCTTTGGGAGAAATTAGAGATAAGTTTACCGCGACTTTATATATGCTTACATATATAAGTATTTAATACTGCTGCTAAAAGATTTAATTCATCAGCAACTATACCAAAACTTAATAACAGTTATAGATTCGATAAATATTGACGTAATACATATTCAATAATTGTAAAGTCACATTTATCAACGCAAGTATACGTATCGCTCAAGTAATGTAAGGCTCTAATGGAGTCCTAGATATCGATCTCACAGGGAGAGATTAAAACTACGAACTAAGATTTTCGAAAAGTAATACTTTAATCAAACAATGAAGTTTAATTTGCTTATCTGTCACTAATAGGCAATTGAAATAAATATGTAATTTTAATAACTATTAAATAAGTAATTATACTAATGATGGTTCGAATGTAATATTCAATATATATGAAAGCATCCTTCTCCTTTTCAAGAATTTATAGTGAATGGATAAAGTGAATTAGTTTAATTTATATTGTGTCAAATAAGAGTATATATATTCTTTACCATTTTGGTCCAGATATAAAGAACATTGACTAATCCTACGTTTGTTTACTGAATCTGCAATTAGGCTGGGAGGAAACCTACTCTCACTTCAGAGCTCCCACGTTCCCCTTACCTGAGGGCTAACATCTACACTTCAACACCCAAACGATAGGACCGAATTGGGGATTTTAATCTGTCACTCTAAAATCTCCAATTTTACGTCCGATAATTTTATTTCCCTATTTATTTGCACCCAACTTCCAAGGGCTTTGACCTCCCTGAATCTTGGATGTAATCTTCACTTTAGTTGTAAAACTAAATATATTTTAACAAATCAATTGGCCAGATTGAAAGTAAATTAAGATCGAAATGAAAAGATCATCACATTTTCTTAAACATTTTCATGGCTTCACCAATTCAAATCACCATTTCACAAATCTTAAGCCAAGGAAAAAGACAGAGAAAACTACTCAGATCTCATGGGAAAAACACAACAAAACTCGGAATTCATATATAAAATCAAATTCATACAAAGTACAATAATAAATAAACTTATCTCTAATTTCTCCCCATGAAAACTCCTCGAAGTTCCTCTGAATCTCTTCATTTCTTTACAGCACACAGAATTCCTCTTTAAAGCGGCAAGGAGGATGAAATCTCTCACTTTCCCTCCACTCTTACAATCTCTCGAAGACTTCCTCATAATTTTAACACTCAAGTAACTTTTCTATACACTAATGGAACCTCTCTAACCTTCAGGACCTCTAGAGTCTCTTCAATTTTTGGCCAAAATCTTCTTTTAAAGTTGTGGATGAGCTTTTTCAAGAGTTATCTAAGCATCCCTTCAAAATTTGTCCTCATCCAAAGCATAGTTTTCATAACCGCCAAGCTCACCGTCGGCGGCCTCGAGGGCGTCGTCGGCGGACCTTCTTAATGAATTAATTCTGAAGTCTCGGGAAAATCTCGTCATCGTCGGGGTCGATGGCGCCGTCGGCGCCCTAGTTCAATTCTTCACATTTTGGTCTTTTTCACTTCAAATTCACTCTTTTTTACATCTTTTTGATTCAATGTCCCTAATTCATTATTCTTGTAACAAAACATCAAAAATACATTTCTTTAAAGTGTAATATCATCAAAAATAGTATAAAATAAGTATGAAAATCTCAACATATTTTCCACTGGTCACAGGCCGAGTCTTTTTCTCTTTTTCATATGTACCTTTTAGAGTCACTAGAAGAGTGGTGTATAGAAATAACGGTATCGACATGAGTTTTGAGGCGTCAGCCGAGTGGAACTATATGATGGGGACTAAGAGCTGTATGCTTATGTCCCTTACTTTAATTCTAAATGTATAGAGTTGAACCAGGCTTATGCAGTGCCTAGCCAAGATTTTCTTTTTTGGGATTTGTTGCCAACCCAGTGACCCTGCTCTTTTCTTATTATTTTGATTTAACTTATTTTCCTTCTTTCTTGCAATCTTGTGTGCTTGAACTTGGTTTCAGCCTTTTTACTTTGTTGATTGTCTCGGAATCGTGTGAATCTCTTAGGCTCTTCAGAATTTAAGATTCTAAACTTTCTATAAAATATAAATATTGAGATTAATTAAAAATTAGAATTAAAACCTTTAGGATTTTTTAAGAAAATTAGCACTTTATTTTCTACATGGACGTCGGGCCAGATTTTAAATGGGTAGCATGCATGTTTATACCCCAATTTATTTTAATACAGCCTTCACGCTTAGGACTTCAAAAGATAACTGCATTATTTTGAATATCCTAAGGATAATCCCCTCTGCTTCTCCAAACCGATTAGCCCAGCATAGATTTATACTTAAATGGTTTTCTAAAGCACATGGGACGTTAGAAGGCTCCCCGACTCTGACAGGGTGTCAGTCCTTTGTTAGGAGTTTTTACAATTTTGTAGCTGAACCTCCCTTTATCCTCACTTTCCAGTGGCATCCTCGCCACTTTGGTGGGTATAAGTCCCACCTTTGTTTTCCTACCAACATAGACTAGACTTTCCTTCTCTTAATATTAAGGCTACTGAAATCTCCTTGAACGACGCAATTCATAGATTGTTCACAAAGGGGTCTCCGGTTGTATTGGGATGATTAACTTCACGATTAGGTTGACTTGGGTCTCAATAGCAGAGGATGACAGTGGTATACTGACCTGACTATATCTACCTGATTAGGATTACTCTTCCCTTCCTTTACATGCCTCACTTTGAGCCCTACCACTCTCCTTTGGTGTTTCGTTGATGTTGTTACATAGGCACTAATTTTAGATAGGCCTTCATCTATTTGAGATACATTGATTCACCCCTGCCCTTATGACTCGGTCTGGCTTTAGATTATTTTATAGGCCTCGACTACTGATGAGACTCGATGAGTCGACCCGCTAATTTTATAGGCCTCGACTAATGATGAGTCATTACACAGTTGGGATGAGAGAGATTCACTCTCACCTTGTGGACCAGATGAGACAACTCAGATATTTTATAGGCCTCAACTACTGATGAGTCGTTACCAACTTAGGATACAACAGATTCACTCTAGCCTTGTGGCTTAGTAATAGCTTTGAAAGCATCAAGATGCTTTTGATAGATAACCGTCCTTTGTTACCCTTTACTAGTTGTTATACAAGTGAAAGCAAGATTCTCTCAATTAAGAGTATTCCTGTGCATCCCGAAGATGTAATTAACAAAAGGACATTCTCCTTTAGGAGTTTCTCTTGACTCTAAAATAAGAACACAAACCTGAATCTCTGGCTATTGGTTGCTTTCATAGGTCATCTTCACAGATATGCTTCCAAGGCAATTTTTATTTGATTTCATTTCGGATGTATGTTTTTGGGCTATCACACAAAATTGTCTTCACAGAAGTTCTCTATGTGCTTTTTCTCATTTCTCTTCAATGGTGTATGTCCTTATCTTTCTCATTCATCTCTTCTACAGATCATTCATATGATTTAGAAGAGAAATTTACTCGAAAAAGGGAAGTATATGATGATAAACAAACTAGTAACTCCTTCAAAAATAAAATAAGAAAAAAAATTACTTGATCCTCCTTTGTTCTAAAATGCTTGATCCTAAAGCTAACAAACTTCCAGATTTCTATTTTTGCTTTGCAGAGGTATTTCACCATCATTTCATCTCTCATCTCAAATTGCTTGTTTTCTTGATTCACGGCCAAGTAGGATTTTGTCTTCACTAGCAGGTGCATGCCTATCATGTAGCCTAAATGAAGACCTGTAATCAAAGCTTTGTATTCAGCTTGATAATTAGTTACTTGGAATTCCACCTCAAACAAGTAGTAGATGCTTCCTCCCTTTGAGCTGCACAAGGCTAACCAAGCCCCACTCATGATTGATTGGACATGGCATCAGTGAGCGGGTCCAGATGTGTTCATTTACTGCTGCTCCTTGCTTTGGTTCTCCTTGTTTCGAAAAATCCACCAATAAGTCGGCAACTATCTATGCTTTGATTATAGTTCATGAGGTATATGAGATGTCAAACTCACTCAGCTCCACCTCCTATTTGAGTAAGGTTTGAATGCTTTGGCTAGGTAAGAATAGATTTTAGCGAGTGGTTAGTAATGATTCAAATTGGTTGTACCTTGAAGTAGGGGAGAAGCCTTCGTACTGAAACAAGCAAAACAAACATTAGTTTTTCCATAATTAGGAAACTGAGTTCAATGTTCCTGAGGACTTGAATCATGCAGTACATTGATGCAGTACATTGATATTGCTTCTGCTCTTCCTAAAGTAGGACTGAATTGATTACTTCTAGTCCAACTCATAGGTACAGAGAAAGCTCCTCCTTCTGCTTCGGGCTTTGAAACAGAGGGGTTTATGCATGTGATTCCTTCAAACTTTTGAGCATTTCCTCTTATTCAGTTGTCCACTCAAAGCTATTTTGCTTTTTTTTAGTACTTTGAAGGAAGCCGCACACCTATCACCTAACATGGAAATAAATCGGTTGAGTTTATTTAACTTCTATACTTGGTATTCCCATGAGATGACACAATAAGCACAATTTTAAAAATCAGACGGTTCAACTAGTTTGATCGTGAATCGGCTGGTGGTCTAGTTTTGATCAGGCTAAAAATAGCCCCCACCTTTGACCAGCTAGAACCAACCAAAATCGGTGTTCCAAACTTAAAAGTGGTGAACCGGTCACGGTTCAAATGAATCACTTTTATATTTAATTTTAGTTTCTTTGGGCAATCCATGAATATTTATATTACAAATCCTAGTTACCAAGGAGTTGAATTTTTATGGTTTAAAAGCTCTACAGCTATGCTTTCCTTTTATAGAGATATGCAGAATTTCTAAACACAAAACTAACAATGTAAAACTAAAGGTAGCTCGGAGTACTTTATATGCAGGATTTTTAGGAATATTTATATGCATACCACTCAAATCTTATTTATTTACATAACTAACACCTAAAATTGTATTTTTTTTATAAACATACCACTCAAATATTTTTAAAAAATAAAATATTTTCGCATTTGTTTAATAAATATTAAAATTAATATAAAAAGATATAAATAAATAGTATTATTGAATTATTTCGAGCCAAACAAGCCGAACACAAATTAAGAAATATTTATTTGTGCTCGGCTCGTTTATAAATCGAGCCCAAAATTATTTGTATTATTAACTTATTATATTTATTTAGGTCATATTTAATTAGTTTTTATATTTATTATGTCATACGGTTCAACCCCAATTAAATTAATGAATCTTGAACATTTACTTCTTCTGGTTTGATGTTTGGTCTGGTTTTCTAAACCTTGATGCCAAATAATGCACGAACCTTTTCAATATTGACTTTTATGCTATAAGGGGTTAAGAGATATCCAAAAATTTTCCAAAAGAGGCTTTGAATATACATTTTAGAGGGTGGTTTAATCTTATGGTAAACTTTTTAAGTGTTTGGAAAATTTCTTTAGGTCATCAATGTCTTGTTTAGCCGACTAACTCTTAACTTGCTAGTACGGCAGAAAATATATCCATCAGACACTGGTATGTTGCCCAGCATTTTTCAGCCCAAAGAACATTATATTGTAACCAAAAAAAAAAAAAAACTTTGCTAGTAATAAAAATAGTTTTTTTCCCATCAGCTTGGTCTATTTTGATTTGGTGATACCCAGATAATGTGTCAAAGAAACTCAGAACCGAGTTGCTAACTGCAAAATCCACAATAGCATCGATCCTCAATAGCGAATAACTGTCCTTTAGGCATGTTGAATTTAAGTTGGTGAAGTCCACACATACCTCTACTTGTCATTTGCCTTCTGGTCCATCATTGTATTGGAAACATAGGTGAGATATTGTACCTCTTAGATATAACCGGCCTCCCTCTACTTCTTCACCACCTCATGAAATTGTCTTGCTAGCATCATGGTTGGAAGTCATGATCTTCTAGTTTATTGGCCGAACATATGAGCTGACAATGGTATGTCGCATCCACATTTTTGCTGCTGACTAAGAGAAAACATCTTGGTGCTTCTTGAGAATCTGGATCAACAAGTCTATATGTCTTGCATCAAAAGCCATGCTTATTAGAAATTATTTACCAAATTTCATGTCGACCACAGGGATCTACTAGGTAGCCTCACTAATCTCGAGATACCCCTCTCTCTTGTTCTGGATTTCTAGTAGGTCGTGTTCCATATTGTTGATAATAGACTAGATTGCTCTAAATCTCCTCAGATAATGATGATCTCTCCGTCACCTGGAAACTTTACTGCCATCTGGTAGTTAGATACACAAACTAGAAGGAGTTTAAAAATGGTTGTCCAAAGATGGTGTTGTAGGTTTGTGTAGAGTCCATTACTAAAAAAAATTTCAATAGTTCATCACCTTCCCCACAATTAAACATCGGTCCTATCACTCCAAGTGCCTCATTTTGCTCATCGAAAAAATTTTATAATGGACTGACTGGTGCCACCAACTGAATGGTTGGCAAGCTCAGTTTATCAAACACAAAATTGATAAACCATTAATAGAACTCCCGATATCGATTAGGATGCTTCCCACATGATAGTTGTTGATCATTGACGTAATTATGATAACGTCATTATAAGGGTTCCCCTCAAGGGCAAGTCGATGTCAGTAAATAAGATGGGAGGATTGGCTTCCATTTGGGGGCAAAAGTAGTTGTGCATTGTTCCATTGTTTGGTGCTTTTTCTGATTGGCCCATCGGGAAGATTCAAACCCTCCAAAAGTAATGGGTATTACCCCAGCTATATGGATGAAGTTTGTACATACTAGCTCTTCTGGGACTTCCACTATCAAGGCTTTTCCTTGCTTATGAGTTATTGCTCCAGGAGCCATGGACTCCGTGAGTTTTTCTGCTTGGATCAACACTTCAACTAGTCTCCTGAGGTCTATACATTATGTTGTGACTTGGTCATGGTCCCTGTGATATTTGTAATACTTTTTAATATGTTGACAAAAAATCTGACTCTCATTAGTGCACTTTCTTAAGATATTTTTTATTCTAGATGACATCCACTATCTTAGCCATCGACGGTCTCAAAGGAGTGGCTCGAGGATTCTTGTGAGTGTTTTGCTTCCATTCATAGTATTGAGCAGGTTTCTCATATTTTTGGGTCGGTCGTCGGTCATGGCTCCTTGTCTGACTTCCTTGATTACTACCCCAATCGGTTCTTGTATTGTCATGAGGTAGTCATTCGTCTTCGTACCGAGGATGGATGGGGAGACATGAGTTGTCCATGGGCTTCCACCCACTGTTTTGCAAGGGCCCACTTTTGGGCTAGTTGTAGTGGTTTGTGACATTCTCTTCAACAGTAATATGTTTGTTATCCATCTCCAACACTTCGACCAAGCTTTATGGTTCCACCAAGCCGAGGACGTATCAAAATTTTCATCCCCTTAGGCCTTGGGTTAAGACAGCATGTGTCATTTCAGCTCACAGGTTGTTTTCCTCCAACATCTCCCTTTGGAATCGTGTGATCTACAAACGCAGACTTTTTTTTCGTCCCTTGCTTAATTTTTCACAGGACTTATGCACTCTTCTTAGACGTATGAGCGCTTGTGAACCGTCTATTCTACAAACGTAGACTTTGGTGTGATTTTCTCCTCCCATCTTTCTGGGCTTGAATCCAATTATAAGGCTCTTATTTACAGTTTTTCCTTGATATTTTGACTTTTTACATTAATCTTTTTTTATATCAAAGATTTTTATATGTAAATTAGTGACTAAATTTTGCATATAACTTCCATTAACTTGAAAACAAATATTTTTTTTTTTTGTATTTTAAATAAATATTTTATTATAAGATCTGGTTGAATCCTCCGAGCTGCCAATGCACTCTTCGGAGGAGCGCGTCGTCTTTCTCCTGCGGACCGCCTTGTCTATGCACCAGCTCAGGCAAAGCCAAGCCCTCTTCGTCAAATCCAACATCGCAGCTCGAATCCCTTCTCTCCTCTCCAAGCTCCTCTCCCTTTCGGCTCTCTCACCTTGGGGCAGCCTCGCCCATGCCCGATCTCTCTTCGATTCTTCTACTCTTCTACTCGAATCCACCTTCGCCCACAACGTAATGCTCCGAGCCTACTCTGCCTCCATTTTTCCCACCGAGACTCTCCTCATATACAACTCCATGTGCTGCTTCAGAATCGTTCCCATTGACAATTTCACCTTCCCCTTCGTTCTTAAGGCCCTTGGCCGCGCTGTCGTAGTAGTCGCTGATGGTCCTGCCTTAACATTTGCCCTAAAGGGCTCAGAAGTTCACTGCCGAGCTTTTCATCTTGGCTTCGACTCTGACAGGTTTGTGCAGAATGCTTTGATTTGTATGTACTCCCGATGTGGCTGGATTGACCATGCACGATCGGTGTTTGATGAAATGCCTCTTAGGGATGCTATCTCGTGGAACACCATGTTTGTGGCGTATGATCGGATTGGAGACTTAGATTCAGCTAACGAGCTTCTCAAGAAAATGCCCGAGAAAAACGTGTCTTTGTGGAATAGCATTATAGCTAGGCATGCTAGGTTAGGCAATGTTGAGGCTGCAAGGCGGGTTTTTGAGGAAATGGCGGTTAGGGACGCGGTGTCTTGGAATTCATTAATTGCAGGTTTTGTACGTGTGAAGGATTATAAGAGCGCATTGAGACTTTTCAGGAGTATGGTGACAGCAGAGGTAGTACCAACGCAGTTGACGATTGTTTCAGTACTTGGTGCTTGCGCAGAAACGGGTGCATTCGAGGTGGGGCGGGAAATCCATGGTTTCTTGATGGAAAATGAGATTGAACTTGAAGGTTTTGTAGGAAATGCTTTACTGGACATGTATGCCAAGTGTGGTAACTTGAAACTTGCTCAGGAGGTGTTTGACATGATGAATTTGAAACATGTGACTTGCTGGAATTCAATGATTGTTGCTTTGGCCATTCACGGTCACTCTGAAGAGGCTTTGGATTTGTTTGCTTCTCTTGAAGAGGCCGCTATTAAGCCAAACCGGATAACTTTCCTTGGTGGTCTGCTTGCCTGTAGCCACAAGGGATTGGTGGAAGAAGGGAGGGCTTTATTCCATAAAATGAAGAAGTATGACATACATCCTGACATAAAGCACTATGGTTGCATGGTTGACATTTTAAGTAGATGCGGTTTGCTTGAAGAAGCCTATCAGTTGATCAAAGAGATGCCATTCAGGGCTAATGCAGTCTTGTGGAAAACGGTAATAGCTGCTTGTAAGGTACACGGGAATGTTGATTTGGCAGACAGAGCATTTGGAGAGATTGGTAAATTGGAAAAGCCAGATGATGCAGACTTTGTTCTGATGTCAAATATTTATGCAGAAGCAGGTAGATGGCAGGGTGTCGAGCATTTAAGAACTGGTTTGATAGGCTGCAACATTTCAAAGGAGCCTGGCTATGCTCTAGTTGAGTTAAATAGATGACTTATGGCTTTTTAATGTTTATCCTTTTAAACTTTTGGTGAAGAATGATGCGGTTGATTTGCACAAAAACAATTCTAGTTATAATTTATGCTATAGAGTTATCAATTCGTGCTATCTACATAAATTGAAGAAAAGAAGTTTTCTCCATTGATTTCTGAAGGCTCGAATGTAATGCGGTCACCAAACTTGAGTCTGTTGATGAGAAAATCTGCCAGACCCAGCGCTACATGAAGGTACCTTCCATTTACTTGTGATTTCCTCATTTGGTGATTCACATTTCTGGGCACGTAGGTTTGGTTATGCCTTTGAGAAGCAGCCCTCTAGATAATATGCCGCAACGATGGATTTTAATACAATAAACCCAATGCTTTGGAGTTTGCAACCCTATGAAGGTGATACATTTTGTTCAAATATTGACAAACTTGATGGTTCTAATATTCAGTCGCTCAGTCATTTTTTTTCTTTGGAAAATTTACATGCATAATGAAGTATTTTATTGTACTGAAAATGTGATTATAAATATGTTATTTTAATCTGCTTTTATGTTAGTTTTACGATTTTAGAAGGTGTTTGTTATTTATTTTGCAGGATTCATGCTAGAAAATTCATCAGTCCTGAAGAGCCAAAGAAATGATTTAAGTATAAAAGTGGCGCCTAGGCCTCAGGGCGAAGTGCCTAGGCACCTGAGGAGCTCAAATTTGGTCCCAAATAGAGAAAATGCGGAAAGTTGGCGCCGCGACCTAAGCGCCTTGTCGCTAGATACGGGCGCCTAAATGCCCAAAGCCTTAGCACTAGAACCAGAGCAGGCAGAAAGTAGGCACTAGATTGTCAGCACTCAAGCGCTAGGAACAAGGGCTCAGGTACCACATACCAACGCTTAGGCACCAATGCATGTGTTTAAGCAGCTCAAAGGCGTTGATTCGTGATCCAAGTCATAGAAGGCTCTGCTGAAGATAAAATGAGGCATTTGGACACGCATAGAACCGAAGGGAAAGACAAAGATTTTCATTCCAAATGTGAGAGAGTGAAGTGGGGAGTGATTGTGAAATTTTCTAGTGTGTAATTGTGCTTATAGTCTGACCATTTTATTTGGAGTAAGAAGAGACAAGTTTGCAAAATTCTTGGTGTATTCCAAGTAGTTTTGTCCTTTAAACTCTTGCTTTTGATGTCCCTTATAAATGAAATGATTGTGATATTGTTTTCAAGCATGATTCGTGAGTATAATTGTTTTTCTCATGTGAATTGACGACGTAGGAGTCGTTAGTTTCTTTTTTTTGTGTGGTTTTTCCGAATTTCTTATAAGGTAGTATTTTAACCTTCAATTTTTTGTTTACATTCAACTAACCGGTTGGATAGTTATAATATGTTGTGATCTTTGAGTTTTGGAAAACTCCTTAGTGAAAAAGCTAGGTTAAATTGCATTAAATTAGGAGAATATGAATATTTTCTCTAGATTAGTGCAATCCTTTAGGGAAATACTGAATCCTGAGTTAATCACTTTATTTAAGAAAATAAACATGTTTGATTTTCAAACCTTCTTAGACACGCGGGAGGTGATAAGAAGAAAATCTGCTCCTGATTTTCACCACAGTTCGAATCACCTAATCTAAGTTAGATTCATGTAGAACCAATTCATGAGAGTTTTACTAGCATCATCAAAGTTCACTGAAATTCTCACCATGTTAACTTAAGTTTCACTATTTCTAAAATTAGGATTATTGATGTTTTAAAAACACAAAACTTCGTACATTCAGATTAGAATTAAAACCAATAGGTTAGAAATTTTCACTTTGGGAGTTTGCTCATTTCTCATGGGATTGATACAAGGATTCTTTTCCATTTAATGCTTGAGTGACAGGTTTACTTGCGTGATTTGCCGGTACTTCTTAGCATTTTGATCCATATCACATTCCACACAATTCTTATGCATTTACATATCTAACACATATTTACTTTTATAACACCTTGGTATTAAATGTCTTGTATCAAAATATGTATTTCATTTTTAAAAAAGTTAGTTACAGTGTTATTTTGTGTTAGATGTTAAAGAATTGAGTGTTATATATGTAAATATGAATGTTTAGGTGTAGATATGTAAATATATATATGAATTGTGTAGTAGGTATGTGAATTCCCCAATTCTTTTGTCTTCAAACCATATTCCAATAAAAATAATAGAAGAGGATACCTTGGTTGACATTTCAGTTTTCGCTGTTGAGTTTCCTGGCCTTCATCATAAAAAACACGAAATGTTGTTAACTTGTGCTATTTTAAGCATCATCATCAGTAGCCTCATCTTATTAACATGGATTCAGCTTTTGGAATGCAGATTTCACTAAGTGTTGATAAGAAGGTCCAAATCGGCTAGCCCTTAATTCAGGCTCATTATCAAAATCATCAGTCATAATCATTTCCATTTTCAGGAATGGGGGGAATGGGTTTCTTAACTCATTGCTGTTCATTAAAACATGTTTGCTGCATCTATCTTTTTGGGATTATTCTTAGATAAGTGTGGCAAATATAAGGTTGCAAATCTTAGATTATTGAATAAAATGAGTTCAGGCTTAAGCTTTGGTCCTTTGAGATACTTTGAGATGAACATGGTATGATACAGTGCTTTGAAATTCTGCTCTTTCCCGGTCTTTCAAAGTGTTTTTAAGTCTTATTGATTGGTGGAGTTCTCATTCTAGGATGTTTCTGTTTGAGATTGATAAATTAATTGCTTTGAATGATGATTTAATGTTCTGGATCATATTTTGAAATATGGCCAGTCTTGATTGTTACCTTTCATAAATAAATATTTTAATGACCAGAACAGATGCAATTTGTATTGTTAATCTTCAGAAGCATAAAATACCATTTAATTTTATATTTTCAAAAAGAGTGTCGTTAAAATCACTTTATGAGTGTAGTCGAGTGATGCATTTGAAGTTTGCCTTGCTTGTGAATCGCAAGCTAGCAACAAAGATGGCCTATCACATTCTTTGCCGCATCACATTATAGTCATGTGCGCTTGGCTCTCATAGAGTGAAATCTTAGTTTATATTTTATAATTTGGTTGAACATTTTTCGTATAATTGGGCGTGATTGATTGCTTCTCCTCATTGTTTCTCTAGTCGTGGAGCTATTGGTCATTGATTCTTCACTCTCTCTTGTTGGGGTTAGTTGCTAGTTCTTATAGGCTTTTCACTAGTTTTTGTTGCTCGAGATAATAAGACAGATGCAGATGAACTTAGTTTTCCATAGGCTATGTATGCCTAGGCTCAATAAGAGGTCATTTATGATCATTTGATCACCTAATCAAACAAGTTTCAAAGCTTGTATTAACATACTTGAAAGGCTTATTATTCGATTCATTTATGATTATTAATAATATCTTTTAAAGCTGTTGAAGAGTCTCCTAAAAAAACTTGATTAAAGCTTCATGAAAACTCAATATAAAGCTTGATCAAGAAATGTTTATAATCATTTCAATTCTATCTTTTATTTGGACATTTACCCACCCTCATATCGTTTTGTTGTTTTCAAGTAATGTTGTTTACAAGTTATTCAGGATTGTTGACTTACTGAGATAGTAGCCCATGTGGACTTGTAGAAAGCTATTAGATCTCACGTGTAGAAAATAAATAATAATGAACTTTTAAATCTTATAAATATGATTAAATTAATTTTTTTCTCCTCAATAAGATTAGCCCATTAAGGCTCAATTGACCTAACTCGATAAGACTCCCTATTGGTTTATATTTTCAAATAAGCTGCTCGTTTAAGTTTTGTTGATAAAAAAGTGAGTTGAGTTAAAACAAAATTTGAAAAAAAAATATGAATTTAAACATGCCAAACTTGAACACCTTCTTATAAACTTGGATCAAGCCTAAGCTAAGCTTGAACATGGAAAATGTGCTTGAGCTCGAACAAACTTTGAGCCTACTCGGTTCGATTCATTCGCAATTCTGAATTTTTTGGAGAATGCATGTTAATGCCTCTCCACTCTATTACTTTATAATGCCTTCAATTCTCAGTTTGTAGCTGGTCACTTAATCTCAAAATTTTATTTTTTTTATTTTTAACAATTATATCATTTCATTATTTTAAATCATTTATATCTTTGATTTTTTTTGGCTTTTGAGTAATTGGGAATTACTATTAACATCCATTACATTTGCTAAATAATTATGTTTGTGTGTGTGTTTATATATATATATATATATATATATATACTACTTTTAACTATAATTACATAATTTCATTATTTTATATCATTTATATCTTTGAGCTTTTTAGGCTTTTGAGTAATTGGGAATTATTATTAAACATCCATTACATTTGCTAAAAAATTATGTGTGTGTGTGTGTGTGTGTGTGTGTGTAGATAAATATATTACACAACTCATGAACACTCTAAATAATATATGTCATTGCAATTTACATTTTGCAAATTGAAGTAAAAAAGAAATTGTTGTATCTCGTGGCGCACTTCATTGTTTGAAACACTGCCGCAAAATGCCAATTAACTCTAAGGGTCTGTTTGAGGCAGCTGCAGATTATTTATAAAATGTTCATTTGCAGATTATCTTGACAATCTGATAATCTACAGATTGTCCTGATAAACTGGCTAGTTATTTGGGGGACCTTATTCAGAACAACTTATTTGTAGTTATTTTTGGATAAAAAATCATTCTGCCTGAGTTAAGTAATTTTGTTTGCAACAGAACTGTTTGGCAAAATACTTGATAAAGAAAAGTCGCAAACCATTACATATCAGTTTTAAAAAAAAGATAAAATCTTTACTTACGCGTGAGTATCACAAGTAATAACTAAAGAGAAAAAAATTACAACTAAAATTAAAAATATTTATTTTAAAACCCTGGCGAGGTATGTCCTCGACTGCATTGTCCTCCTGGAAAGCCATCGTACCCAGATCACTATCGACAGTTGAATATGTTGGAATGTCGATCGAACGAAAGAAACTGCGCCGCGTCGAAACACCCCCGCAAAAATCTTAGAACTGTCTCCCATAGCTGTGAGGCTGATGTGGCATGAGTGAGGTAGTATGTTGTTCGCAGTAACACAACACAACTTGGGAGGTTTTTGAAATCCTAGAGCTCATGTTGCTACATAGATAAAAAAACAAAGAAATCATTTGTTTGATTAGAAAAATAAATTAAGTTTTAGATATCAACAAGAGAAATGAATTAAACAAAAATCGTATTGAACAAAAAAAATATAAATAAGAAAATGTGAGTGTGTGGTCTTAGACAGCTAACTGCACCAACTCACGAGTCTGTCACTACAAAGAGACAGGGGACCTTGAAAAAAATGAGTTCTTGGTTGCCTTTAACCCACGGGGGACGATCATCTTGGGATACATGTGCCTATCACCAAAAAAAGTCATCTAGTAGATCCTTATATACATATGCAGTGAAAAGAAGAAAGTACTTAGGATGCCTTCTTTAGTGTTTCACACACAATACTAATAAGAAATGAACGTACTGTGTCAGATGTGCATATTACCAAAAAAGTTTATCCACGTAAATCTTCATAATTTGAGGTACTAAAAGAAAGAAAGGATATCGGTTGTCTTCATTAGGAATTTACATGCAACACTAAAAAAAAAATAATAAATTGATCATTCAAAAGAATCCATAATGTCATATTTTTCATCATTTATCATTGACCTCACAAACCCAAAAAAAACAAACAAACAAAAATAAATCTCAAACATGTTAGTATTATAAATTCGAAAGTATCAAAGAAACAAACGAAATACATAATAAAATCATAAATTCCAAATTCACAATACAACAAAATACATATGATATATATATATATATATATATATATATATATATATATATATATATATATATATATATATATATATATATATATATATATATATATATATTGTGATAAAAAAAGAAGATTGGTTCAATCAGCAGCCACAGATTGTATCTGCAATACTCCCTCAAAGTAGCCATCTCGATCGACCTTCGTCATCTTGCGTGTCAAATTCATTCGACTCCATCTCATCTCAGATGATAATAAACCAAACGAGAGTATAATTATTGCATCTAATTTCTCAACTCACCATTCATCAGAAGCATCAATTGTTCGTTTAATGGGATCCCAACCCAACCCGATATGTCCCTATTTTAGCTCCTTCCATATCTTCCACTCCTTCAATTGCTCTAATTTGATTTTGAATTTGAGTCTATCGTAATCCCTTCCCGTCAATTCTTTGAACCTCTTTGCAATATTTTGCCAACATTCCTTGTTAAAAAATGTGGTTGGCCTATTTCCGAGCTCAATTTTTTTAATACAAAGATTGCAAAAAATGTTCGTTACTTGCTTATCCCAGATTGCTGATGGACCCCCTTCAATTGTCTTAGTCATGTAGGAACTAATTGAGTACGACATTTAAACAAAATAACTTTAAGCGTGTAACAAACTCAACATTTTAGACCAAAAATCGTACTACATACCAATAATAAGAAAAGAGAGGATAACAATGAGGGGACCCATCATTAAACAAAAAAAAAACTGAAATCATTGTAAGGGAGATCTTATCCATCATAAAACATCCACCAAAGTTAAAACCTTACAAACATCAAAACCGAGACACAAAGTAACAACTAGAATACAATCATCTCAAGTCAACACAAAAAAAAAAAAAAAATTTCGACACACAAGACAAGCCAATAGATAAGAACATTGTAGCAGAAGGCCCATACAATAAGCCCATCATAGAATAATAAAGAGCCTGAATGAAAACCAATAAAGGATGTAAGAAGTAAGCCTATAAATTGAAAAAACACCACCATAATATAATAACTTCCTGTTGTTTTATAGTCTTCCTCCACACATGCATCATCAAACCTGATAAATCCAACATATAATGATAATGGATTGACATAAGAACAACAAATCAATCCACAACAAGACATCAACACAGTGGCGAATAAAATCGCACCTCACATGAACGAATCCATAAAAGACTTATACAATACATAGATCCAACACAGGCATCAACAATACTCATTAACTTACACAGAGAGCCGAAGCACCATGTGAGGTGCGCGTGAGGGAGAATAACCAGAGCACAAACAAGATTGGGAGAGGAGAAGGGAAGAGAAGATCAGAGACGGGATCGAGGGGCTTGACGTAATTAAACTCAAATGGAACGAGGAAAGCGGTGTCTTTCTAGCGACCGAGATTAATTAAGGTTACTCGTTGCGCGATTCCGTACTGCCCAGCCAACGTGCGTTCGGCTTTTTCAAAACGCCAAATGCACAAATAAGCTACCCAAAGGGACCCTTAATAATCCTTTATCAAATTCTATTATAGCTTGAGCTAAGCTCAGGCAAAATTTGAATAAATATGAATTTAAATAAAAAGAACTTTGCACACTATCATTAAAATTGAATGACATTTTGATAAATAGGCTCCAGCTCGATCAACCGCCAACTTAGCTAGTCTTGATTTATTTGTTTTCGCAGAAACAATAACCCATTTTATGTCAAGAAAATTGAATCATCTTTAGATGAAAGATATTTATTTTTTTATCAAATTGCGCAATTTTTTGGCCATATTTACATCCACTTTCCATGCACCTGCAACCTCCTTTCAATGTAACTCGACTTTTCACCCACCCCTCCAACATGAACTCCATCATGCTTATAATCCATTAAAGAAGTCCAAGTGATCTTAAAAAAAACAAAAAGTTCTACGTACATACCACTTAATTCTCATGCATTCACATATCTAACACCTAAATTTTATTTTTCATATTTATACCATACAAATCTTTCATATCACATCTAACACATTACTATTTTAACATTTTAAAGGTAAAATACATTTTTCTTTTTTTTCTTTTTCTTTTTTTTGTATAAGATGTATTTATGCGTCTATATATAAACTAAAATTTAGCTGTAAGAAATTAAATATTCCAAAAAAACTTCTCATGGACGCATGACTAGTATTTAAACAGATAACAATGTGGTACCTCAAAGCCGAAATTACGCCCATATGCAGGAAGTCAGCAACTTTAATGTCACCGCGTACCTAAATCCCAATTAATTTAATACTTCTCGGAACTTGAACAGAATAAACATTTAGTTGCAGTCTCTAACTAATTGTTTAAAAAACGATTTACATAAACTAAAGCAACTGCCTACAAGAAAAAATGTTGAATAAGGCATGAACTGATTTATCAAGTTCTTTTTTAGGTTTGTAAGGCTATTTTAATATTTGAGATATTCTTCCTTTTATATATAAAATATTTCTTACATATTCATTTTTTTAAGGCATGAAATTCGTCGTAACGCACTTGTGGGGCTGTTCAACGGTTGAGCAATCATTTCTAAGGCTCCACCCATTATTCATTTCAGTTAGCATAAATGTGAGTTTGTTTTGAATGAATATTTTACGTGTATATATGATTAGAGGGTTCATTAATAAAAAAATTAAACTAGAATTTTTAACTTTTCTGTTGAATATAATACTACGGATGGCGACTTACTTCTTTTTATTGCAAATATTTTCCCTGCAAATGAAAATCATATTATTTTTATATTTGATAATCTATGATTTAGACCACTTGTCATATGCTGAATTCAACCATTGGTCACAAAAAACCCAGCATTTTTTCACATAAAGATTCAAACTATTTTTAACAGAGTTCTATAAAATTTATTTTGAAGAAGATGAGAGAAATGTGTATTGCAGGCATATTTTTTTACTGCTAATAATCAAATATCTCTCAGTAATTTAGGTTCCAACAGCTTCCCGTGGGCAATTATTACGGATTCTGTATCGTAGAATCAAAAGAGCGAAAGTTGCTTTAGCTTTGACGTTTGTGTTGAATGTTCGTCAAAATTTTTTAGATATTATTACATTCATCTTCGGTAAATGACTTCACAAATTTTGTTTACCATCAGATTTAGGCGTTGTATGGCTGCATACTAGATTGTTTTTGCTGTAGATTAGATTTATGTTAAATAGGATTTATTAATTCCTGTATATTCGATCTTCATCTTCATGGAAAGGAAATCTCGAGCGACGGCGAAAAAAAATCAAATCCATTTAAGAGTCGGGCTTACTAAATCAAAAATACACATAGCGAGGGAAGAAATAACCTCAGAGTGCGAAAAAGTTTGATTTAACAGTGACGTAGATTTAATTTTGATGTTTTTATATTTAGGCTAAATCCATGACTAAATTCCCTTTAAAAATAATACTACCATAAGCCAAATGTAAAGTTTCTTTTGCAAAAAATTGACATAAATCCTATCATTGTCGGTCTCCGTATCACAAAAAGTTTTTTTCCAATGCAACTTCCATTATATATTTCATTTTAAAGTTGTGATTCATCAAATTAATCGTTAGAATATTCATCAGTAATGTTATTGTATATCATATTTGTTGGGTATGACTCATATACCATATAAGGGACAGATCTTGGAGCGGAGCGGAGCGGAACTGAAGCATCTATCTAATTGGAGGAGTTTTTTCTTATGTGGGTTGGGGGGGCATAGCCCCCGCGGAACTGTACAGAGGTAGTTTTATAATTACATTTTGTACTCCAGGGTTATATATATGTTTGTTCGTAACCCTAGGGCTTATTCTGTATTCAGTACTCTTTTTCTAAATTGAAGAAAGGTCACCACTCTGCTCCCGAGAACGTAGGCATCTTTGTCAAACCTCGTTAAATCTATGTGTTTTCTTCTGGATTTGTGTCGATTCCTTTTTTTTTTGCTCTAAAATTCTCAACAAGTGGTATCAGAGCGAGTTTCTAGGGCGGAAAAGAATTTCGGCACAGGGACGAAGAAGATTTGGCAGAGGAGTTCGGCAGCTAGGGCTTCAGTGTTTTCATTGCACGAGTTCGCGAAGGTTTGATTGCAGGCTTTGGCGAATTTGGCGAGGGGTTTTAGCAAGTTCGCAGTAGTGCTCGCGATCATGCAAAGGTTAGCGAGTGGCCCTCTTTCGCTACAAGCGAGACAAATTCACAGAGGAAGTTCTGCGACCAGGATCCTTTGCGCGTGATAGAGACGTTTGACGTTATGCGAGGCCTTCTTCTACGATCAAGCAGCGTTCGACAAGAAGGATCCGCAACACTGTTCAGGACCAGGCCAGGCGAAGGTTTGCGAGCAGGCTTCTTCCATGACAGGCAGTTTGTGATTTTCTCCTCTTCTCGAAATAGTAGTAAAAGTTCGGGAAGGAGTTTCGGCTTCGACGAAGGATCTGTTCAAAGGAACTTTTTGGTGAGTAATTGGGCAACTTAGGACGAGGAATTTGCAGGCGAAGTTCGTGGCATACGAGTTCAGCGAGGGTCTCCATGATTTCGCGCAGGTTCTAGTTCAGCGAGGGCATCTGCAGTTCGGTAGAGGAATTTACTTGTGGCAAAGGAAATTCACGGCAAAGGAAATTGCGGCAGAGAAAACTTGAGGCCGAGGAATTCACAGTAGAAATTCGCAGCAGGAGTAATTTGAGATGGCAATTTCTGGTGCAAAGTTTGAGGTGGTGAAATTTGATGGAATCGGTAAACAAAACTAGATGTCATGGAGGATTAAGATTGAGAAGAATTGCAACAACGAGTGGCAGCAACCATAAGTTTATGCTGACATATGAGATTATGTATCACGTAATAAATCTAAAATATCCAGAAGAGTTATCAAAGAAATTGGAAACTCAATTTATATCCAATCTCTGACAAATAAAGTGTATCTGACTCAAAAACTATATGGGCTAAAGATACAAGAAGACTCTGATCTGGCGCAGCATGTGAATGTCTTTATTCAAATAATCATGGATTTATCACAGTTTGATATGAGTATTAAGGATGAAGACAGAGCAATGATTTTGTTATGCTCATTACCTTCTTTTTATGAACACCTGGTGACTACTCTAACGTATGAAAAATAAACTATCAAAGTTTATGAGATTATTGCAGCATTATTGGCTCACAACTAGCGGAAGCAAAATGCAGGTGAAGGCTCTCATGGTGATAGTTTATATGTTAAGGGTAATCAGGATTGTGGAAGGAAGAAAAACAAGAAATGTTCTGGAAGGCAAAATTTCATATCAAAGTCTAAAGACAAAAAGATTATTCATTGATGCAAGTACAAGGAGTCGGGTCACATGAAGAAAGATTGTCCATAGCTCAAGAAGCAGATTGAGGAGAAGCGTGATGCATCATCAAATTTTGTAAATGTGGTGCAGAGTGAAAATTCAAATTGCAGTGATGGTGATATGCTTTCAATTTCATCAACTCAGTTCATAGATGCATGGATTGTTGATTCAGGATGCTCTTATCACATAACACCTAACAGTGAGTGGTTTACTTCATACATGTTAACTAATTTTGACTCAATCTATTTAGGTGATGATAGATGCTGGAATATTGTTAGTATTGGTGAAGTCAGAATTAAGATGTATGATGACACTGCTAGAACATTATGTGATGTCAGGTATATTCCAGATTTGAAGAAGAATTTGATTTCTTTTGGCACTTTACATAAAAATGATTTTATTCCTAAGGCAGATAAGGATAGGGAAACCATCAAAATTGTTATGGGTGCATTGATTGTGATGAAAGGAAAGCTAACTGCAGGGAACATTTACAAACTGTTGAGAAGTTCAGTTATAGGTGAAGTTTATTCTGTTGAGCTTAATAATGATAATACAAAACTGTGGCATAGGCATCTGGTCATCTTAGTGAACGTGGAATGGCTGAATTGCAAGAAGAAACCAGTTGCATGGTGCTAAAAGCTATAAGTTTCATTTTGTAAGTTCTGTGTTCTTGAAAAATAAACTAAAGTCGATTTTATGACTGAAAAACACAAAACTGAATAGATTCTTGATTATGTGCATTCTGATGTATGGGGCCCTACAAGGGAATCGTCATTGGGAGGATCTATGTATTATGTTACATTTATTGATGATTTATCAAGGAAAGTTTGGGTGCATTTCTTGAAGCAGGAACCTGAAGTTTTCTCCTAATTCAAGCTGTGGAAAGCTGTGGTGGAGAACCAAACTGGTAGAAAAATTAAGTATTTAAGATCTGATAATGAAACAGAGCACACAAATTTGCAGTTTCAGAAATTTTGTGAGGAGCATGGGATTCAGATGCATTTTTCAGTGTGCAAGACGTCACGACAGAATGACATTGCAGAAAGGACGAATAGCTCCTTAACTGAAAAGACAATGTGCTTGAGACTGAATGCAAGGCTTCCTAAAAGTTCCTGGGCAGAGCCTGTGAATATGGCATGCTATCTCATCAATAGATCACCTCGGGCAACATTAAGTGACATGGTTTCAGAAGAGTTATGGATAAATAATCCAATTAATTTTGATCATTTACGAATTTTTTGTTGTCCTGCTTATGTGCATGTACCTGGAGATAAAAGATCAAAACTTAATGTAAAATAGAAGATGTGCATCTTTCTAGGCTACAAGAAAGGTGTGAAACGATACAAGTTTTGGTATCATATTGTAAAGAAGATGGTGATCAGTAGAGATGTCACTTTTTTATTAGCAGTCAATGTTGCAAAAGAATTAAGACAAGGTGTAAAGGAACAGTTCAAGTTCAGATATAGTGCAGATGGATCTAGAGCAACATCTAGTAGCAACTAAGATAATTGAAAGCTTAGAACCTACACCAAGTGATTCCAATACAGATGATTTACAGAATTACACTCTTGTCAAAGATTGACAGAGACAAACGAATATAAGGCCCCTAGCAAATTGGGTTATGAAGACCTAGTCTCTTGTGCACTTCTCATCAGCAGTGATGATACATCTACCTTTCAATGAGCTATCACAAGCCAAGAGAAAGAGAAATAGATGGGTGCAATGGTAGAGGAGATGGAGTCTTTGCAGAAGAATCACACATGGGAGCTAGTTCAGCTTCCTGAAGGAAAGAAGACTTTTGGGTTCAAGTGGGTATATAAAAAGAAAACAACTTTATCAGAAAAAGAATGGGAAATGTTTAAGGCTCGGGTGGTAGAAAAGGGATTTTCACAGCAGAGTGGGATATATTTTGATGAAATATTTTCTCCTGTGGTCAGACATATTTCAATCAGGGCAGTGCTTGCATTAGTAGCTAATTGGGATTTCCATTTGAAGAAGATGAATGTTAAGACTACATTTTTACATGGTGATCTGGAGGAACATATTTACATAGAGCAACCAGAATGGTTCACTCAACATAGAGAGAAGCATCTGGTTTGCAGGTTAAAGAAATCGATGTATGGGTTGAAACAGTCTTTAAGCCAATGATATAAGCGGTTCAACTCCAACATGATTCATATTGGCTACAAGAGATGTGAGTATGATTTTTGTGTCTATGTCAAGAGCCTTGATGATCGCTCTATTATTTTTTTGTTACTGTATGTTGACGATATCCTGATTGCTGCAAAGAATATGCATAATGTCTGTGGTTTGAAAACTTTATTGAGTTAGAAATTTGACATGAAATACTTGGGTGCTACAAAAAAGATTCTTGGAATGGAGATTCATCTAGATAGAAGCTCAAGACGATTGTGTTTATCTCAACGATGCTATGTTGAGAAAGTGTTAGACACGTTTGAGATGAGCAAAACAAAGTCTGTGAGCACTTCATTGACAAATCATTTTAAGCTTTCTTCATAACAGTGTCATAAGACAGATACAAAAATCGAAGGCATGTCAAAGGTTCCATATTCTAGTGTAGTTGGCTTCTTAATGTATGCAATGAAATGTACTCGTCCTGATTTGAGTCATGTTGTTAGTTAAGTCCGCAAATACATGTCTAAACCTATAAGGCGACATTGGGAGGTTGTCAAGTGGATTTTCAGGTATCTAAAGGGTATTGTAAAACATGGAATTATTTTTGGCAGTCAGCAGAATGATTCTTCAGTTGTGGGGTACTTGGATTCAGACTATGGAGGCTATTTGCATGGCAGAAGGTCTACAACTGGTTATGTGTTTACTCTTGGTGGAGAACCTATATATTGAAAATCAACAGTTCCTTCTATTGTGGCATTATCTACAACTGAAGCTGAGTGGATGACAGTAGTTGAAGCTACTAAAGAAGTCTTATGGCTTATTGGGCTAGTAAAAAAACTGGTGTTGAGCAAGGTGGAGTTCAATTGCATTATGATAGTCAAAGTATTATTTATTTGGCTGAACCAGATGTACCATGCGAGAACTAAGCATAGTGATGTCAGGTATACAAGATCAGAGAATTGAATACTTCTGGTGAGATAATGTTGCAGAAGGTTTATACTGATGAAAATATAGCTGATATGTTGACTAAGCCAGTTACTATCAACAAGTTCTTGCATTGTTTGGACTTGTTGAATGTTTGCAGTTGCTAGACAGCATGATAGCCCGACCCACTTTGGTGCATGTGAGAAACTCCAAGGTATTTTCTTTCTCCTAAGGGGCTAGATATTTGCCAAGGTGGAGATTTGTTAGGTATGTCTCATATACCATATAAGGGACATATCCTGGAGTGGAACAGAAGCATCTGTCCAATTGAAGGAGTTTTTCGTTAGGGTGTTGCCCCCGCGGTACGGTACATGAGTAATTTTTTAATTAAATATTGTACTTCAGGTTATGTATTCTGTACTCTTTCTGAATTGAAGGAAAGTCGTCGCTCTGCTCCCGAGGACGTAGGAATCATTGTCGAATCTCGTTAAATCTCTGTGTTTTCTTCTGGATTTGTGTTGATTCCTGTTTTTCTTTTCCCTAAAATTCTCAACAATATTAATGTCGAATCTTTCAACAAATTGAAAACATAAATACAATATAATGGTCTGGGTGGGTGATGCTCCTACAGTCAAAATTTCTGTGACGTATTTGAAAGTCGGCCAAATTATTCAAATCAAATTTGTTTTAAGAATCAAATTTTTAATTATCAACAATTTCATGCAACATTCAACTTTTTTTTTCAACCGAAAAGCCCTTACATTTGGCTTGCATTACACTAGCAAACAGCCCTCGAAATGAGCATAAAATGCATCCTTGGTAGACAAGGGACTCCAAATAAAATCATCATTGCGTCAGCACTTTAAACTAAACATCTAGTATTAGTAATTAAATATGCATGATAAAAGATTTCAAGTTAAAATAAAAAACAAACATATATGAAAGGTTTTATTTTTAACATAATTATAAACTTAACTCTGGCGGTATATCTATGTATGAATGTATGTATGTGTGTTTATATATATATATATATATATATATTATTAAATTTTATTTGGCTCATAATCAGGAGGCACTTAGTGTTTTCTTGTTTAGGGTTTAGGGATATCTGTAGCAGAAAGTTATTTTTTTCAACCTGAGCTGTTAATATGCGGTGGCTATGATGATTTGAAAATAAAATAAAATAAAATAAAAATATATTAGTAATCATAATCTTTCAAAAATGCAACAGTTTCACAATTACTTTTCAATCTGCTATTGCTCTCCGAAACAGACTCTTACTATACCATGGCAACAAAGCCACTCTCCTAGGCTTAATGTCACAGACTAACTTTCCTCAAGTCACCCGTGCGGCTTTAGCGCTCTTTCTTAGCACTAAATCAGTCTTATCACACACAACACTGGACTTAGGAGCCCCAAGCACCCTTAAGAAGAAAAATAGAGAGAAAGGAATACTTTGCACTTGAATACTAGAATGCTTTGATTCAATGCTTGGGTGATTACAAATGAGGGGATGAGCTCCTATTTATAGCCTCCTCCATGTCTTTGGCCTTTCATCTAGCCAATGTGGGACTATTCAATGTACAAGAGAAGCTTCTAGATTACAATATAATATTCTATCTCTTAGACTATTCTTATGTACATAAATAACTTTAGAACATTCTAGGTTATTCTTAGATCCTCTTTAGAGCTTTTCCTTCCTGCTCTCTCCTGAATGTGGTGGAATCTTCTAGAGCCCCTTTGATGACTCTCTATATTCTGACCTTCACTAGAATCTTCCATCCTGTGTTCGTCTCGACGATTTCTCGAATGTGGCGGAGCGTGACACTCTCCCCTACTTAAACCCGCAATGCCCTCATTGCGGCTTCCCCTGCACCTTTGAAACCGCCTCTTCGATTTGCCCCCATACTTGACAATCTTTGACTTCTCCTTGATGCAACACGTCTTCCTGGCTGGCGGCTTATCTCTTGCCTCAACCACGTTCCTTGGCATCCCAGCTCTTTGGGACTCTTCTCCTTCATTGTTATGAAGGATAACCAAGTTGTCCCCCTTGTCCTATGAAATGCCATCCCTGAACTGGATTGCCGATAGCGTTTTGGATCCTTACTTGCTTAACCTTATTATTGGTATTGAGCAAGCTAGACTCCCTTCCGTGATGCATAGGCTTTTGGCAAATGACATTGGGAATGCTCTTGTTTGCTCTAAGAAGTTCATTCTCAGGACAGCTTTGTAATCATCTAAAGGAATGACAGAGAAATCAATATTACCTGACCATGCCCCAATGCTGGTCTTGACTCTCTTAGCCACTCCGTCGATCAGCATCTCTGTTGAGTTGATGACTTTGATAGAGCCCCCTCCTTTAGTCATCTGCAACCCCAATCTCTTTGCTTCATTACTGGAGAT